>JAJJWW010009326.1:0-261838 GCA_023531295.1 Papaver armeniacum | reverse complement strand
CACATCACGGCTTTGAAAAAAGCCCACATGGCCCAAATTTTATATGAGGGCCTTGATAGTGAAACCCAGTATGCAGGTAGAAACAATTAGTGGTGGAGAATTTACACATCAAGACCCGATGAATGTTTCGACGAATTCATCAAGTTAGCCGAGAAAACTAGGCAATGGGCTTCAATGAGAGAACCAAATACCTAGAAATCCTATCCATAGGATCGATAGAGTTGATTATGGGTCGGATATTCTTAGGTGTCTAGAGGCCTTAGAAATGAATCAAGGGTCACACTGGCTAGATACGAAGAGCAATCCCATGCTCTTTATAACAACTCTAGGTTTGAAAACCGTCGAGATTTGATCCATATTCGATACCTATAACCCCGGTTTGGAGAAACCACCGAATTTCTCTTGGTCTAAGGGCCGAGTTAAGGCCGGGTCTAGTATTTCTCGACTCTCCCCGAGTTTTGGGTATACTAAGAACCATTTAGGGCCGATCAATATCGGAACCCTTCGGATAAAAAAATCATGAGCTTAGAAGAGTCTCTGGCCATCTTATCTCATAACAATGCGAGTTTAAGCAAACGGTTGAGAAAGGTTTACAGGAAAACTCTCGAGAATTATTTCGAGCTAAAAAATCGGTAAGTATAATTGCAGAGCTTTTGAGCGAAAGAGAGAGAGGCAAGTCACCCAGTCAACCACTACCCAACACTAGAGCAATTCATGAAGTATCCTCTAGAGAGAAAGAGTTCAATCATGTGAACTCTGTAACAACCCTTAGGAGTGGTAAAACGGTAGACAATAAGGTAGCCATGCCTAATAGTGGACATACTGTAGATCCACCTTCTAGTTCCCATTCTAGTTCTCAAGATGAGCTCCAGAAGGAGCTATTAACTGAAGAGACTGATAAAATTTCTAGTGATGCCAATGTGGTTTCCGAAAGGTCTCATTTTGTGCCCAGAGACCCATATCCACAGCTCTTAGTTCCAACTAAGAAAGAGTCGACTTTCAACGAAATAATGGAGATTTTTAAGCAGGTAAACATAAATATCCCTTTATTAGAAGCAATTAGGCAAATGCCTCGCTTATGCCAAGTTTCTTAAGGATCTTTGTACTGAAAGCGTAAGCTTAATGTCCATAAGAAAGCCTTTTTTTAGGCGGGTCGTAAGTTCAATCCTTCCTAACCAAACATCCCCTAAGTATAAAGACCCCCGGATGCCACACCATATCTTGTACGATTGGTAATCACATGGTTGATAAATCATTACTTGACTTAGGAGCCAGGTGTTAACCTACTCCCGTACCATGTGTACACCTGACTAGGTCTTGGTGAGTTGAAACCGACTAAAATGACCCTACAAAGTTAGGCGATAGGTCTCGTAAAAGTACCTCGTGGTGTCATAGAGGATGTTCGATTGAGGTTGATAAATTTATTTATCCAAAGGATTTTGTTGTTCTAGACACTCAACCTTTGTTCAGGACCCTAGTGCTCAAATACTAGGTGATTTTAGGTCGCCATTTTTAGCCACATCTAATGCTATAATCAACTGTAGGACCGGGCTTATGAACATATCCTTTGGTAATATGACCACTGAACTAAATGTATTCAATGTTACTAGACAACCTTCTGAATTAGAGGAAGTGAATATGATTAGCACTTTAGTTCAGGATATAGTTCAGGATAATTGGGACGACACCTTAATGGATGATTCTTTGGATGAATTTGATGAGATTCTCTTAAGTCAGTTAGGTGACCAAAATGTTGAACTAGAAGAAGCTCTCGAGTACTTTAAAGACTCTACAGACCCTGAAATTCAAGCCATAGTGCTAGGCCTTACAGAGAGTAATATTGACCCTAAGTTTGGGGGTGATGATCTAGAAGAAGCTCTTGAGTATTTTAAAGACTCCGAGGATCCGGAAATTCAAGCAATAGTTAGAGGTCTTTCTGAAAATACTGATTACCCTAAGTTTGGGGGTAGTGATGGTCAAATATCCCTAGTAGAAGTCCCTAACTTGGGAATCGAGCCTAGTATACATGAGGTATTACCTGAGTCTCTTCCAACTCCTTAACCTGACCCTCCTGATACTGTCCAGGAGGAAATCCAGCAACTAGAAACCCATAGTTCAGAAGAATCTGTTTGTCAAGACACTCATATGAAGCCCAAGTGGGCACCACAGAAAAACCCAGTTGTCTTGCAGGAAACCTTGGATGAGGATGTGCTTTGTCTATTCATTTTTCTGATTTGGTGCAGTTGTTTAATAATTGTGGCAATTTTATTTGACTTTGTTGACCCACAGTTGTTTCGACTATTGATATATGATATGAAAGGTAATTAACCATTTTGTGGTATTTGACGTCTGGCTGAAGACGTTAAACTTAGCACTTCTTGGGAGGTAACCCATGCTCATGCAACACGGTAATATCTTTCCTTAAACTCTTTTGCTTCAAATGGTAACAGTGTCTCCTTCTTCATGCTTTTAATTTCATCTTTAGAACATTGAGGACAATGTTAGATTTAAGTTTGGGGGTGTGGAGAAACTTTTAGTTGCAATAAATAAACTCGGAGCCTAGAAATTTATGTTTATTAAGGATGGCACTAACCAATCTAAGTGGATGGAAGCATTTTGGTTGTAGGAGTTGAGGAACCAATCTGATTAGATGGCAACATCTAAAGAGTCTATTCATAAAAGCACAGAGCTCAGGTGTTAGAATTAAAGAAAAAACATGGTAGTTTCGCCATATCTCGTTGAATCCTTTTCACTTCTATTTTTTGTTTGTTTTCTTCAAAATATGTTTGTCTAAGTGATTAGGTGGGGCTCACGATTCAAGTTGTTACCACTGCTAGGGTGAAATAGAGTGATTGAGATACCAAAAAAAATAATTAAAAAAAAAAAAGAAAAAAAAAAAATTATGAGCTAAAAAAAAAAAAAAAAAAAGGTGAGACCGGACCATCGTACCAACCGAATAAATTCAATAAAGTCGACCACTGGAACCCTTGTATATGCCAGTTGTGTTGACCTAGAGTTAGGATTATCAACCATTGGTTCCCTTGTATATGCCAATGTGTTGATATTAGTCCAGACCGATATCTCAGTCCATTAGGATAGGTTCGTTTTGGTAGTGGCCTTCAGACAGATATGAGAAACACCGTTCACTTAGTCAACATCAAAACCATCTACGTTTTTCTCTATATCCATCTTCTTAATCTATCCATGTGATTGGTCGACTCCGGTTATGATGTCCAGAAACTATCTGAGTAGAGCTCAGACTCATATATGAATTTTAGTATGCTTGAGTGCAAACTCGTGTACAAAAGAATTGGAATTTCGCATCGTGGTACTTCCTCCGTAGTCAATAAGTATGCCAACCAAGGAGATTCTTTAGTGCCTTCCAAGGTTCTCAGTAAATAGTTAGGGTCCGGAGTAAAGGTTTTGTGGGTATATCTCTTGTAAACCCTCCCGAGACTATAACTCGGCCACTAGGGCCACCTAGGGGTTTAAAGGCTTATTGCATGTGCTAAATGCAATCGACGATGCTATGACAGGTGAGTTAGAATTTTATTTTGTAGATTTGATTTGCTCGGGACTAGCAAATAATAAGTTTGGGGGTATTTGATAGACGCATTTATGTGTTTATAATGATCTCAATTATGTATATTGTTAGTGCTCGATTTTGTACTTATTTGGTTATTTTATGTCTTTGTAGGTGTTTTTGGAGAAATATGCTTTTGCGGCGAAATTGGCTCGAAAAGTGGTTTTGCGCTCGTGGGAGATAATTACTATACGGACCCCCATTTTGGATAAGGGGCACCTCAATTACTAAGGGGCGACCACTTGCTATTCGCACCCCATGAACGGATAAGGGCGACCATCTTCAACAGTTTAAATCTCGGAGTTTTGGCGGAAATATTCATGCGCAAAGAATAGATTAGGTTCGATTATTGAACGTGTGCCAGGAGATTAAATCACCTAATTACTTTGAACGGACTGATTTAGCTAAACAGGGATGGTATGAGTGTTTTTATGGAGTAAATTGGGTTGGATTATCCGTTTGAAGCTAAAACAGGGAAGAAGAATATTCGAACTCGCCGAGATGATTTTGCACGAGTTCTTCTCGGTCCCTGTTGGATTGGGTTTGCTTAGGTCCTGTTTGGGTTAGACGAGGATATAACGAGGTTTGGTTCGAAGAAAAAAGAAAAGAAACACGGGTTTAATCGTTTCACGATGAAACAGGTATAAGAGTTATCTCGGGGTAGTTTGGAAGCTTAATATGGCGATTCGTGTAGAGATTGAAAGAAAATCTTCTCTGAAGATTTTATTACAAGCTCCGTAAAGACTTGCCACAAAACAAGAGACGTGGAAGAGAAATATACTTCCGAGAAAAGAAAATCATATTTTGGAAATTTCGTGGAGATTAAATCAACCTTCTCGTGTATAAATAGACTTGGGGAAGTCATAAGAGGAGGTCGGGGAGTTTGGGGCCGATTGGAAGCTTCGTAAACGCCGCAGAGGAGTTGTTGCGGCAGAGCAGAGAAGAGGAAGAAAAGAGTTGCGAGACGACACTTGTAAGTGTCGTTCAAGAACACGAAGAATGACTCGCGACAACAGTCTTAAATTCAACGACGATGTCAATCAAATATCGTTTTCTTTCACAGTCTTATTCGCATAACAGTGACGCTTGTAACACCAATACATCGTTACAAATCTACTTTTATACAATTTCTTCAATAAAACACCTATTTGAGCTATGGATTATTATTTTGTGCGTGTTTTCGATATGAGGAGCTAAACCCCATCGCTGGGATGACGGAGGAAGCCAATTCTCATCACTGTGGTAACTTTATTTAATTCTTTTTACGACTTTTGCATTAAAATAATTTGAATTATGATTTTAAATTAATTAATTGTGATTTAGTTTGATGGGTTATGCTTAGCTTAGGTGTTTTGATAATCCATGCTTACCATTTACAATTAATGTTTTATAAAATCTACCTTGGCAAAGATTTAGAGTCAATAGTTATTGTTTTTGGAGTCATTATTGTCTAAGAATTAATAATTGAACCATAGAAAAAGAGTTCGGTGGAATCCTAAGTCTCAGTATCTCTCAACATTGTTAAAATCTTTTCTTTGTTTCTAGTATTTTATTTAAGTAAGTCTTAAAATCAACCTCAACGAGTCCGAGCGAACGATACTCTACTTACCACAATTAAAACTACATCAAAAATCATAACTTGTTTTCAAAATCCAACTACATCTTTAACCAATAACAATAAATCAACTACTTGGGTTTTTGGAAATCATCACAAAGAGTTTAGAAGAATCTATCATGTGAAACCCTAGACAACAAGTAGAAGCCTCCCTAATGGAGATATCTAGGTTTAAAGAAAGACTTTTCTATTTATATGCTTCTCCCAAAAGGATACTATTTCCAAAAGTAGGTCAAGTCTTCTCAAAACCCAACTCCAATTCGTCCACCAAGCCCATGTGTGAAAACATATCTTATGGAAATTCTGGGTCCAAAGTTGGTCGCCGGATTCGATGACGTCATCGCCGGAATCCGTTCACCGGTCGCCGGAATTTGTCACCGAAAAATTTATCTCCGACCACCTGAACCATCGGAAACTGTCACCAGCAAGTGCACACTCCCAGCAGCTCATCTCCATATCTCTTCAATTCAAACAATCACAAAATACCATCTAAACCAATTCCTTGTTTCTTGCGAAAACGTACCCAAAAGCGTGACCCGTAGCTCATATGTCCGGCCGTCGACTCTTGCATCCAACACATACCCCCTTCATGATTCACTGAAATATTATGATTCATACTTTAACTTCCGAAATCCGACAACCGGAAATAGCACCACCGGCTCGCCATTCTTGCTCACTTTTCGCACTGTCACTGCATTTTTGGTTGCAGAATCTGTTTTACTTCTCCTCGCCAATGCAACCCTGACCTGTACTATCATTCATTCAAGCCAATAGTATAAACACCATTTCTCTTCCAAGCTAACAACACACAGCTCCCTAATCTTGATCACATTTCAACCAATTCATTCCGATCGCATCCATCTGGTTGCTTCGATGCACCAGCCATCACCAAACAATGACCAAAGCAACTTCACAAAGATCACCAATTCATATCCAAACCAAGATGGCTGTGCATTCTACACACTCCCCGCATTGCCATATCTTCCTTGACTTTGTCTTCGAGTTCAACAAAGACCACAAGACCACTTAGAATCACCTTATTCCTCCGCAACTCACCGATATCTCTCGAGCTACAACCAATCAAGCCACACTCACCGATATCTCTCGACCTCAAAAGCGTAGCACAGTCGACCTCCGTATTGCGGCCCATTGTATCACCATTGCCAATCTGCATCAAGCATCATCACTAACCCACAGCACCATCAAGTTTCAGTCATTGCGCATTCGATTCAGCTGCACATCTCCATAATTATCATTTAACTTATTCACACGGACACCTTCAATCGCATCTCAGTCATAGCTCCAACTCGTAAATATCACAGATTCGGCTCTTAATTGCAGTTCATTGCGCTTAATGACCACGCACTCTCCCATGACTCCATTGTGAATACAAGGCATCGGTTCCAACTACTAAATCACCTGCGTTACCACCGATTCGCACCATGAACATCAGCACCAAATCTATCAGAACCAGCCACAACTCCCTGCAATTTAACTCCTCTGCCTTCATACAAGCTCACACAAACTCATCCAACTCATGAATCACAAGCCTTGTCTCATGAAGACTCTCTAACAACCCCAAGCATCATTGCTTCATAATTCCATCTCCGGCTGCTACCTGCAATCACCATAAACCCATTTTCTTGTCTTCACAATACCCATTACAGCACAACCATTACCTCGGGCCATTTCTCTGTAATTCATACATTCATTTAACTCCAGCTGCAGCTCAACATCTTCTTCTCAGATTCTTGACTTACTGGAACAGCAACCCTAATGTCTTCATCCATAGCAAAATCACCCTTTTCGTCTAATTAACCACAGACATACCACCAGATTCAAGACCCATTCTTCTCTGTTCACAGCTCAGCTTATACAGCAACAACGAGTCCCTAACTTTACGTACTTAACCAAAGCTGTTCTATCTCGACTCTGTTGAACTCAAATGCAAACCTAAATACCTTGTTCATCTTGGTCGGGCAATTAAGCGAATACCTGACGTGCATCCAGCAATCTGATAATGGATTGTTAATGGCTGCAATTCATACATAACCCATTCAATCACACACAATCAACATTCATAAATCTCACAGTTTGTCAGCAAAGATCAATGGCAGCAAACACTTTCTTCGGATGTTCATTCTTTCCCTGATTTGTAGCTTCAAAACTTCACCCGTTCTTGAATTCAATATAAACCCATTCTTCTAAACTTCATTGCACTTCTGAAATCCCACTCCTTCTTTAGCTCTGAATTCGAATGGCAACAATCACCATCAGAACCTGTTTTCTCGTAAAACAAAAGAACCATAACCTCCTGTTGTTCTGTGCTTGTCTTAACCGGCCTGAAGTCTCTTGTGCGTAGTAAATAGAGACCCAATACTTATTCTGGGGAGGTATAAAGAGGGTTGTGCCCTGAGTAATTTTAGCAGGTGCCTATAGCAGTTCTGTAGGTTCTCTAGTTTGCGACAACTTATGCTTGCTTCAGATGCTTCCAGATTCTTCATACGATGTCGGATTGATTCCACTCTTTCGCCATTGGCTTCGTCTTTTCGTTCTCTTCAAGATGATTGAGAAAAGCCACGGATTTAGACGAGTTCCACTTCCTTTTACTCAAATGACTCCAAAACACCTATAAAACTCAAAAGCAAACATAAGATACATAATTCACACGAAAAAATAGCAAAGAAAGCATAACTCTAGATAGTAAATACGGTGTATTCTACACCTATCAAATTCCCCCACACTTAGACTTTGCTAGTCCTAGAGCAAATCAAATAAAATAATTCTAAAATATACATACAACTCCGTGTCGTCGAGGCTACGACCACTTTTAGCATAAATAACAAGCCTTTAAACCCCTAGGTGTCCCTAGTGGACGAGTTATAGTCTCGTGAGGGTTTACTAGAGATATACCCACAAAACCTATTTTTCCAACTTACTAGTTCTCCGAAATGATAGTATCCAAGCGTTAAGAAGACATAGAAATTCTGCACACTAGTCATAAGAAGTTAGACACATAAATGAACACAATCTCATCCTTAAAAGTTGAGAGAGAAATAACCATCCCTTCTCGAAAGAAATTCGGGTTCGGAGTGATCGAAAGTCTCGACTCTGCCTCACAAGAAAGGGTTTTATGAAATTTCTCTCAATAATAAATAGCTTTTTTATGGGTCACACATGTGTCCAGGTAGGAGTGAAGAGAGAATCCTGCGACACGTTGAATGGTAGGAAGGCATAACCCTCCGAATTGTTTTGAAAACCCATATCTTTTATAATTTTTTGAAAACCCATTTTTCTGACGATCTCTACGAAAGGAAATCAACCACTTAACGAAGGTGGGAATATGCTTACTTACCTCGTTATCCTGCTCAACGTGCAAACTAGCACCACTCTCACAGCATCCATAGAAACGTCTTCGGTCTTCAATCGGTGTCTTCATCTTCGTCTTCGGTCTTCAACTCTTGAATATGATAAATCTTGAACTTCGTAGAATCTTGACAATATAATTCTTTTCCTCTAATTCCTCGTTGCTTGAGACTTCATTATAAATATTCCTTCTTTCCATTGGCTTTATTGAAAGAACAAAACTAAAAACGTACTATACAAACCCAAAATATAATACAATGAATTTTTCTTGTCTTTTTCTTGTCTTTTTTTTTTTTTCAATATATATATATATATATTTTTTTCTTTTCTATTTTTTTTATGAGACAAGAAAAATAAAACAAATAAAAAATGAAAACAAAACAAAAACAAAATAATAAAACTAATAATGCACCTAACAAAATTTTCTCTTGTTTTTTTTTTTTTTTTTGAACAAGAGAAAATAAAATACAAATAAGATAAAAATATAAGTACAAAGGCCATGGTGTAAGTACTTTACCGCTTGATTCTTCACAACTTGTATGTCTTGATATCATAAACTTTTCGAACTCTCATCCTTATAATTTTCACTCTTGTACAATAGTCTTCAACTTGTAAAAATTCTGCTCCTTATCTTGTTGCTTTACTCGAATCTGAAATCTGCTCATTTTTGTATTGTTGCTTGTAAACCTTGAACGTCTTCAACTTTCCTTCAAATTTGTGATGCTCCTCTTGTTGATGATGATGGTGTTTCTATGGACCTGTTGGTGTAGAGAGAGATAGGGTGGATGGTGCTAACTGCGAACAAGATTACAAGTGATATGTAAGTTAGCAATTCGATGTCACCGACATGGTTGATAAAAATAGCACTCAAGAGATCAAAGTAGTGCTTCTATGGTTGGAGGTTGGACAACTCACCATTCTGCCCGGAATTTACGTACGGTGACACACACTCTAAAAGCACAAATTTAGACAGGTACAAAGAATTGAAGGTCGGTGCCTCACATTATGTAACATGGGTAGTCTCCACTATAGGGGATCACTACTCTAATACCGAATTCAGTCTGCACCTTATTTGCCACTGGCATGGTTAAATCCAACTTTAACTCTCATACAAGTAAGAAACCCGATCATGTTTTTTGTCATCTCTAAGTTCAGTCACACTTATGAGATTCTCGATGTAATCTTAGCGACATGTATACTATGTGACTCTAAACTAACCACAAGTTGGAGTTTTCTATTCACTATTTTACACAAAAGTTGAAGAATTTAGGAAAAGTTTACAACGCAAATGCTTAACCACTCCCCCACACTTAAACTTTACATTGTCCTCAATGTAAATTGAATCGTCCAAAGAAAGTCAAGGTGGGAAATCCTAACAATATGCGACAAGAAAAAAAAACTAAAAACAAGACAAGAAAAAGATAAAAACAAGACAAGAAATACAAAACCTATGGGTTGCCTCCCATTTAACGCTTGGTTTAAAGTCGTCAGCCCGACTATATCCTTGCAAGATTCATTTCCCATATACCAACAATCTGAAAAGTTGGGGATCCTTCCATAGAACCTGTTTTGCAAACACTAGCTTCACACAAATATTAGTAATATAAAACAGAAACGAAGCTATGAACCGATAAAAGCTTCCCCCACACTTATTCTTGTCCACACTTGGAAGTGTATAAAGAATATAGAAGTCGGGTACTTCCATGGTTTCTTGTTTCAAAACCTGCATAGTATGAGAATCAAGTATCTCTAATGGCGGAAAACGAGAAACAAAGTCATTCAACAATACTCTCGAAGCACATATATTCAAACCAATAAGAGGTAAAGGAGAAGAAATAATATGTAACGGGTTAGACAACGGCGCCAAAATTTAGTCGATTGTCAGCCGACACAAATATAATTTACACTTTCTTACTACTCAAAATATATAATGAAGCAAGGGCAAGAAAGGATCGTTCCCACAGAGAGGTCTTGGTTGTCAAATTGTTTCGGTTTCCTATAAATAACACCGGGGGTTTGCTGATTTTTATATACTAAAATAAAATAAAAGCAAAGCAAATAAATAAACACGCAAATCAATGAGGTGAAAATATTGGATAAAGGTTTCATCTTCAATTGTAAACAAGTTTTTGAATATATGAATAGAATTCGTATTTAATCTCGCTATCATCAAAAGCCATAGAATACCTTATTGCAAGAATACTCCGTAAATTTCCTAAGTCATCAACACACACATTAGAGCTGCGTATGTGAATTCTACCTAAAGACTAACCTAACGCCTTGCGCTAATTAAGTTCAATTCCTAGGAGCATTAAGTTTCAGAAATAGGCTAATCAATGCAATTGTAATACATTGCGCAAACAATTCGAACAAAGGTCAATTTCTACATATGACTACAAGGATGTATCACTACAAAACGCAATCATATCATGCTACTCGTATTCAAGGTTATCGCTCAATGATGAACCCTAAATTATCTATAGATATGGATGTGAGTTCAATCAATTCTAGACTTAACTAAACAAACATTCAGTCATATTGCAATACATCAATCATGCAATTATTATAACCCGTAGAAAGTGAACAATGATTTTGAGAGAAAACTAATTCATAAAAATCATAACTTGTTTTCAAAATCCAACTACATCTTTAATCAATAACAATAAATCAACTACTTGGGTTTTTGGAAATCATCACAAAGAGTTTAGAAGAATCTATCATGTGAAACCCTAGACAACAAGTAGAAGCCTCCCTAATGGAGATATCTAGGTTTAAAGAAAGACTTTTCTATTTATATGCTTCTCCCAAAAGGATACTCTTTCCAAAAGTAGGTCAAGTCTTATCAAAACCCAACTCCAATTCGTCCACCAAGCCCATGTGTGAAAACATATCTTTTGGAAATTCTGGGTCCAAAGTTGGTCGCCGGATTTGACGACATCATCGCTGGAATCCGTTCACCGGCCGCCGGAATTTGTCACCAGAAAATTTGTCTCCGACCACCTGAACCATCGGAAACTGTCACCAGCAAGTGCACACTCCCAGCAGCTCATCTCCATATCTCTTCAATTCAAACAATCACAAAATACCATCTAAACCAATTCCTTGTTTCTTGCAAAAACGTACCCAAAAGCGTGACCCGTAGCTCATATGTCCGGCCGTCGACTCTTGCATCCAACACATACCCCCTTCGTGATTCACTGAAATATTATGATTCATACTTTAACTTCCGAAATCCGACAACCGGAAATAGCACCACCGGCTCGCCATTCTTGCTCACTTTTCGCACTGTCACTGCATTTTTGTTGCGAATCTGTTTACTTCTCCTCGCCAATGCAACCCTGACCTGTACTCTCATTCATTCAAGCCAATAGTATAAACACCATTTCTCTTCCAAGCTAACAACACACAGCTCCCTGAATCTTCAGTCACATTTCAACCAATTCATTCCGATCGCATCCATCTGTTGCTTGAAAGAGCACCAGCCATCAGCCAGAATGACCAAAGAACTTCACAAAGATCACCAATTCATATCCAAATTAAGATGGCTGTGCATTCTGCACACTCCCCTGCATTGCCATATCTTCCTTGACTATGTCTTCGAGTTCAACAGCACCACAACACCACTGAGAATCACCTTATTCCTCCGCAACTCACTGATATCTCTCGAGCTACAACCAATCAAGCCACACTACTGAGTCGACCTCAAAAGCGTATCACAGCTCCATTGCAGTCCGTATCACCATTGCCAATCTGCATCAGCATCATCACTAACCCAAAGCACCATCAAGTTTCAGTCATTGCGCATTACAGTTCAGCTGCACATCTCCATAATTATCATTTAACTTATTCACACGGACACCTTCAACTGCATCTCAGTCATAGCTCCAACTCAGAAATATCACAGATTCAGCTCTTAATTGCAGTTCATTGCAGTTAACAGCCCTGCACTCTCCCATGACTCCATTGTGAATACAAGGCATCAGTTCCAACTACTAAATCACCTGCGTTACCACCGATTCATCGCACCATGAACATCAGCACCAAATCTATCAGAACCAGCCACAACTCCCTGCAATTTAACTCCTCTGCCTTCATACAAGCTCACACAAACTCATCCAGTCATGAATCACAAGCCTTGTCTCATGAAGACTCTCTAACAACCCCAGCACCATTGCTTCAGAATTCCATCTCCTATTTGCCACCTCGCAATCACCATAAACCCATTTTCTTGTCTTCACAATACCCATTACTGACCACCATTACCTCGGGCCATTTCTCTCGTAATTCATACATTCATTTAACTCCAGCTGCAGCTCAACATCTTCTTCTCGATTCTTGACTTCATCGGAACAACAACCCTAACGTCTTCATCCATAGCAAAATCACCATTTTCGTCTAATTAACCACGGACATACCACCTGCATTCAAGACCCATTCTTCTCTGTTCACAAACTCTCACCCTATACAAAGAACAACGAGTCCCTAACTTTATGTACTTAACCAAAGTCAGTTCTATCTCGACTCGTTGAACTCAAATGCAAACCCAAATACCTTGTTCATCTTGGTCGGGCAATTAAGCGAACACCGACGTGCATCCGTAACTCGATAATGGCTTGTTAATGGCTGCATTCGAAGCCGCAAAAATCATTCCTTCCTCGCGATTCATACATAACCCATTCAATCACACACAATTAACATTCATAAATCTCACAGTTTGTCAAAGAAAGATCAATGGCAAGCAAACACTTTCTTCTACTGCTTCATTCTTTCCCCCCGATTTGTAGCTTCAAAACTTCACCCGTTCTTGAATTCAATAGAAACCCATTCTTCTAAACTTAATTGCACTTCTGAAATCTAACTCCTTCTTTAGTTCTGAATTCGAATGGCAACAATCACCATCAGAACCTGTTTTCTCGTAAAACAAAAGAACCATAACCTCCTCGTTGTTCTCGTGCTTGTCTTAACCTAGCATGAAGTCTCTTGTGCGTAGTAAATAGAGACCCAATACTTATTCTGGGAGGTATAAAGACGGAGGTACCCCGAGTAATTTTAGCAGTGCCTATAGCGATTCTGTAGGTTCTCTAGTTTGCGACAACTTCGCTTGCTTCGGATGCTTCCGCATTCTTCATACGATGTCGGATTGATTCCACTCTTTCGCCATTGGCTTCGTCTTTTCGTTCTCTTCAAGATGATTGAGAAAAAGCCACGGATTTAGACGAGTTCCACTTCCTTTTACTCAAATGACTCCAAAACACCTATAAAACTCAAAAGCAAACATAAGATACATAATTCACACGAAAAATAGCAAAGAAAGCATAACTCTAGATAGTAAATACGGTGTATTCTACACCTATCATACAACACCTTCTCTAGCTGAGATTCAACAACAAATCAATGAAGATTTCAACAATCAGAAGAAGCTGCTATGGGAAAGAAGAAAGAAAGAGTTTAAACTTAAAGTTGTGGATTCTGATCTTCATCCCCAGCTAATTGATCCAAAAAGAAAGCTCTTTATCTTCTGTACTGCCACTGAACACCCTCCTCAACTATGGGATCAAAATCAACCATCCAAGAGGAGCAATAACCATGTGATGCAAATAGAGGAGGATCATCTGACTGACTTGACTACTAGTGGCCTTGAGGGAGATAACCCTTTCCTAAGTCATCATGTAACTTGTTATACTCTCTGTTATCCTTTCCACAGTTATTATATTAGCTATAGCAACAATACCTTAATTATAAGGATAATTCTAAGCCTTAGCTTAAGTAATCAGCATAACAACACCACCCTTCAAACTGTTACCTTTATAGCTTATATCATTATCATCTTCACTTATCCTAATGTTTCTTATTTCTGGCAATTTTATTCTGTCATGTCTTGGAACTGCCAAGGTCTAGGACAACCAAATACCAGTAGACACCTAAATAACATCCTGAATAAACACAATCCTAATATCTTCTTTTTATCTGAAACCAAGCAACAATCTAGGAATATAAAAACCATTCTGGGAAATATAGGTGTCACTAATTTTTGGTTTGTTGAACCTAGGGGAAAAACCAATACTGATGGTGGCCTAGTGTTAGCTTGGAAAACTAATCTTAAGGTCACAATAGAATATTTCTCTAATCACCACATTAGTACCATAATATATCCTAATATAGGAGAACCTTGGATCTTCACAGGCTACTATGGTAGCCCTTACACCACTCCTCGATAAAATTCACTCTTGGAAAATGATATAAATTACGATAGAACTAACACTCTTCCTTGGTCGATAATGGGTGACTTAAATATTGTTCTTCATGATCATGAAAAATTCAGTCAGCACCCTATTAATACTTCTGAAGCTAAACTTTTTCTGGAGAAAATAGAAGAAGCCAACCTTACTGATTTGGGCTACACAGAATGTCCATTGACTTGGACCAATAGAAGAACTGGTATTCATCTCACTGAGCAAAGATTGGATAGAGGTCCGACTAATGAAACCTGGCTTGAAATACACCCAAATACCACTATCTCCAACCTCCTGGCCATTGGTTCTGATCATAACCCAATTCTCCTCAATACCAATCCCAATTGGAAGCAATGACATATTCCATTCAAATTCTTTGGACCTTGGCTTGATCACAAGGATTGCAAAGACATCATTGCTGAATGTTGGAAATCCCATCACAAAGGATCTCTTTCCATAAAAATTGCAAGAAAATTAAGAGATATCAAAGTTAAATTAAAAAAATGGAACAAGGAGATCTATGGCAATATCAAGACTAATCTAGAAGACAGTTTACAACACTTGGACTGGATCACCAAGAATCAATTCAATATCAATAGAGGAAAGGATATAAGAGATGCTAAGAAGTAAGTTGAACATTGGCAGAACATTCAGGAATGTTTTTGGAAGACTAAAAGCAGGTATGAGCTTATCAAACTTGGAGACAAGAACACTAGCTTCTTCCACTTATCTGCTAAGAAAAGGTACAGAAGAAATAAAATAGTTTCTATACAACAAGATGATGGCTCTTGGCTGCACAACAAGGAGGAAGTTGCTCTCTGCTTCACCAATCACTTTGCTACCATGGCCACCACAACCAATAACCATCAATCAATCCCTCATAAACCTTATCCCCACCACCATAACCATCACTGAGAATAACAATCTCCTAAAGGTCCCTGATGCTGTGGAAATCAAATATATCTTGTTCAGTATGGCAGGCGACAAGGCTCCAGGGCCTAATGGCTTTCCACCAAACTTCTTCCAAGCCAACTGGGATGTAGTGGGTGAAGACATCACTACAATGGTTCATAACTTTTTTACCTCTGGATATCTTCTCAAAGAAATGAACTCTACCTTCATCTCCCTTATCCCCAAAACAGAAAAGTCCTACTACCCCTGCTCAATTCAGACCAATATCTTTATGTAACACAACCTATAAAATCATCTCAAAACTTCTGTCTCAAAGACTTAAAACCTCTTCTACCAAACCTTATATCCCCTTTACAGTCAGCTTTCATCCATGGTAGACAAATATCTGACAACATAGCTATTGCCCATGAACTGATACACCATATGAATACTAGAAAAGGAAAAAAGGGAGCAAATGGCACAATGGGAATCAAGATTGACATGGCCAAAGCCTTTGACAGGGTAAATTGGGATTTCCTTATTCAAGTTATAAAACAAATGGGTTTCAGCTCTCAATGGTGTAACCTAGTCCACCAAAGGCATATCCACCACTACCATGGTCGTTTTGGTAAATGGCTCTCCGGAAAGTTTTTAAACCTACAAGAGGTCTCCAGACAAGGAGACCCTCTATCCCCATACCTATTTCTTTTCTGCATGGAAGCCCTATCAAGATATCTGACTAATGATGAAACTAAAGGTCTCATACATGGAACAAAAGTCTGCAGTGAGGCACCTGCTATCAACCACCTTCTTTTTGCTGATGACTGTATGATCTTCTGCAAAGCTAATATGGAAGAATGTAGCAACTTAATCAAGATTTTTCAAGACTTTGGGCATTCTTCAGGGCAGCTGATAAACTTCTCCAAATCTGGAATATTCTTCAGCAAGAACACTGCCCCAAGAATTGCAGACAAAATAAGTGATACTATGAAGGTTCAAAGAATTAGCACTTCTGACAAATATCTAGGATCTCCACTCTTCACAAATAGAAGCAAGATTCAAGCCTTCAAACCTTGTGTGGAAAAACTTAAGTTCAGACTTGCTGGTTGAAAATCTACTCTATCTACAACTGGTAAAGTTATTATGATCCAAACTGTCACCTCAACCTCAAGTATTTACCAAATGAATTGTTTCAAGATTCCTAAGGGCACCTGCAAAGAGATAAATGCTATACAAAGGAACTTCTTTTGGAATAAAGACCAAGACAAACCCAAAGGTCTATTCTATATTGTTTAGGGGGATCTGGGATTCAAAAACATGGAATACTTGATCAACCTGGCCATGATCTCAAAAATTTCTTGGAGATTGATAGAAGAACCAAATTCATTATGGACCACTACCATGAAGGCCTCTCATTTTCCAAACCAGGAAGTCATTAGAATGGAAACCAAGCCAAAGAACACTGATTCTTGGATTTGGAAAAGGCATTTTGGAAGGCATCTCCTGCATCCAAAAGTACTATATTTGGAGAATAGGTGATGGTACCAACATTCACATTTGGGAAGATAGATGGATAGGCAATCTACCTGACATACTCCAAAAACCACCTCAATGCCCTTCAAATCTGAAAACTGCCAATCAGCTATTCAATACCAATGGGGAGTGGGATCAAAATGTTTTATCTCTCTGGTTCACTCAAGACATTCAAAACCTTATTCTCCAGACAAATCACCACCCAAATACTGTTGACACCATATAATGGAGCTTGACTCATACTAGAAAACTCACTGTCAAATCCCTTTATGATAGACAAATTGATGATAAATATGCTAGTGACACCCAAACAACTCCTTGGAGAGAAATTTGGAAACTAGATACCACCCCATCTATTCAACTTTTCATATGGAAGTGTGCTCATGGTATTCTCCCAACAAATGCCAAGTCACCGGTATTCTAAATTATATTGATCCAATCTCGCAACTTCGCAAGAGTGCCTCAAGACATTACTCATGTTCTCTTAGCTTGTCCAAATTTGCTTGATGTTTGGAGGAAACTCTTTGGGGATAATCATCACTTTTTACTGCTCACGATACTTTCATGATTGGTTCAACACTCTTTAAACTTGGTTTTTACCCAACAATCCCTCCGCTAGTTCACTCTCGGAATACTTCTTATGCTACCATTTGTTGCTTTAGTTCATCTTTAAGGAAAAATCGGAAAACTAGATGTGACAAGATCTTCGAGAAATATAGATCATAATGCAGTTTGATTATTAATGTCTTTTCTTGACACGTCTCTTTCAATTCTTGCTATGTCTCTTCGCCCTTCGAAAATCACTCAAAGATATTTGCTCTTATGACAGAGTGCTTCCGCCACTATGAGAGTGGTGGGTTGTAAGATTTTAAATAATAATATCTCGGCTAATTCAAATGGCCCGATAAGGCAATGAGGAATTATGTTTCATTTTAAATCTTGCCTTTGATGTTCCAAATTGAAGAAAGTACAATAATCCGATACTAACTTCGTTTACGAGTGAAGTAAGAAACATTTCCTTTGTTATTTGAAACAATGGCTCTCTTTAACCGTATACGAAGGTTTAATTTGAAGAAGCCGTAGTCACAAGATTAAAGTAAGGGTAAAGCGTAGTTCGTCAGGCAATGCATGGGAGCAAGGAACTTTCCATGGATAAAGACCCCTAACTTCTCTTGCGGGGCTCTACAACGTGTGTAATGCTACTTTATTAGAGGCAATAATTCTTTCAATGGAGCCTCTAGAATTGTGTCTCGACTTCTTGAATGCACTTGATCTTTTAGTACGTATGCGCCATTTCCCTTTTAAATTTTTAAATATATGTATATATTAATGATTTTTTTATCTTCTTTATAGGTTGGAAGAACTGTCTTTCGTAGTTGCTACTCGAGAGAAGATCTTGAAAAGAAGAATTTAACCAATTGAGCAAGAAGATTCAAGAATTAGAGATCGAAGTCACTAGTGTTCCTCTTAACGCTAATCATGGCAACTTTATGGTATAAGATTTTACTTCCTTTATCATTTCTATTTTTCGGTTTGCATATTCTTTGCCTAACTTATTACCTCATGTATATAAATCTCTCCGATGAGGCCATTCTTCTCCATACATTTCACCGAACCTATGGATAATGATCTTCTTCTTGCTCACCTTAATCAATCTCTAAGTAATTCCTCAAAATAAAACTAACCTCCTTTCATTAAAGGATCTTCAATCCAAATATCATCTCTTAAGAGATCGAACACAGAATCTAGTTTGAATTTAACCAATCGCTTTAAAACGAATGTACCTTTATTCCGAGAAGAAAATCAAGACTTTAAGGAAGAAAATTAGTGATCTCATAGATGAGAACGACCGCATTACTACCGCACAGCATTGCGAATCCCACAAATCTCTTGGGTGCTTGCAAGTTGAACGGTTATTAGTAGTGATGATGAATTCGCAACGAAGGTTTTAGATAATGCCGAATAACCTAGGTGTTGATGTTAGTCTTCATCAAGGCCCGTAGTATTGCTTGTAAATTGTTAACTTGTTGTTTCTTATTTACGGGAATCCGAGAAGAGGCTTCGAGAATTAGAGAGCTTGAATAGAAAAGAACAACTACTTGGAATTTTCCAGTTTGGGATCATGAAAGAATCTCTCCTTGCGAGAATAAATATTCCAAGTTGAAGAAACACATGGAGAACTTTAATAATGATGAATTCGTTTTATGAATGGAGCCATGGAGTATGTTTATGGGACCACAATATCCCTCCGCATTCATATCCCCGGCTCCTTGAAAAGGTCCCGATGAGAATAATAGATTTGAAGGATCGGAAGAAGAAGAATCTAGATAACTCTTTTTGTTTTCTTTTCCGCTTGTAATATTCGCTTGGATTTTCCCCCCACCGAATTCAATCTTCACTCCCCCTTTTTTGGCAGTTCTTCCTTGTAATATAATTGGCTAACATTATTGATGTATAACTCTTTCATCCGAAAGATGAATAACAATATTCCATCTCTTTCCATTCCCATACTTGCCTCTGTTATTTATCTTCGGATGGAAGATTTTAGTTGTCATCATGTATATGATTGAATAATAATTTTATTGTTATTGAAATGTATTGTTGCGACGGTCGCGGTATCTTCATAAATCAAGGCCTTATCTTCATAAATGTATTTTATCTCTTCTCATTCTGGACCCGCCTCTACATTTTCAAGTAAGGGCCCATTGACTTCTTTGCACTTGCAAGACCCATTGATCTTGCCTTATCATTTTCCCAGTATTTTGCCTCTGCTCACACAATCCAGGGCATATCTTAAACAACATCCACTATCAAGACAAAGATTATTCACTTTCTTTTCCCTCTTCGCCATGAATCATACATAAACCAAAGCAAAGAATCAGACCTCCAAGTATGTACACTTATTTGGATAGAAACTTTAGAGAGAGTTTGGGATCACTATTAGCATACACATTATGGAAGTTAATAATAATATGGCTAATAGTGATGTTCCACAAACATTCACTCTCGATACTAACTTTGCTTTTGTGGCTCTCTCTTTCACGGGGCAATGCATGGGAGCAAGGAACTTTAAAGACCCAAATAATAATATGGCTAATAGTGATGTTCCACTGATTATGGACTCAAGAAGCAAACAAAAGACCCGCCTCTTTGGACAGAGCCAGCAGAGGAGCTCAACTAGCATTGACTTGGGAAAGGAGATGAAAAAGACCAACATCAACTTTGAAGCAGAAGAGGACGACCTTCTACAAGCCGTTCCGAAAGGTTACAAACTTGCAGTACAACAACGATTTCAAGGAGACTATATGAATGAAGATAGGAATTTTGAAGTCATCGACTTTGTCTTGGGAAGACTCATAAAACTAGATTCTCAGCATCACAACAATGCTGCTAAGCTAGCTAGGATTACCATACTTCTACTTTATTTCAGAACCTAAACTGGAAAGGTCCCAATTTGCACTTATTCTGGCAAGCTTTACAGTTCCGTCCAAGCTTACTTATTCGGGATTACTATAATAACTTTAATACTCTGTCTAGGGATCCTCTTGGTGCTAGCCTTAGCCCAGTTGATCCCAATGTTGTACTTTTGGAGTAGGCTGCTCTTCTCTGAGCTGCCCTTTACTCTTTTTATTATATAAAAAAAAAATAAGCGACCCAAAATCCGCCTACTACTTGAAATTCTCATTGTAAACTGAAATCTACCTTCTTGACACTAAATTTATCGCGTCAACTAAAATCTACCATGTGACCCAAATGTTGCACAGTGACCAATTATTTTTTGAATTTTGTTATCCGAACATGCAACTGTGATCCAAATTTATGAAAATATCACTCTTTTAAAGGAAGTGAAGTACCTTTCTTCCCTACCACTTGTCAGTCCCGTAGTTCCACGAGTACATGCTTAGGCAATCCATTCAAACATCAATAAGCATCCAACTACGATGCAAATGGTTAAGGAGCACATCACTACTGCCGAAAGAAAAAGAAACGAACCTAGTAGTAGAAAGAAAAAAGTTTATTCTCTTTAGTTCTTATCAGAATCGGATTCTTCTATCTCTGGTTCTCTGCTTTATTCTTCAGAATCTTGTCTTATATTCAGCGCTCTCGCCTTAATATCTTTAGTCATCAGTTTCTTACAATTACGCTGCTGATAACTCTGCTTCTTCAATTCTGCACAGCTTATGTAGGGTGAACCATTCTTCATCCTATCTTGATACGTAATTTGAGAAAATTCTTCAGAAGTTGGTCAAATTCATTCTCTTTCTAATAAAGATTTTTTGTTTCTTTTTCCGAGTTTTAGTCAGATACTCTGCAAAAATGGGTATGGCCATCTCAAGACTAGTAAGGATGTTGTTTGCAAAGCGTGACATGAGAATTTTAATGGTTGGTCTTGATGCTGCTGGAAAGACAACCATCCTCTACAAACTGAAGCTCGGAGAGATCGTTACTACCATACCCACCATAGGTATTCATTTTATACATTGTCGTCAAAAAAGTATTAGAGCACAACGTTTTATCTGCTTGCAGTACCCTCGGTAGTTAGTACCTCCATTTTTCTAAAACTTGGTTCGAGGAATTGAAAGATGAAATCAAACTGACAATTATTCTGCTTTCGAATGGATCAGGTTTTAATGTAGAAACAGTGGAATACAAAAATGTTAGCTTCACTGTATGGGATGTGGGAGGCCAAGACAAGGTATTAGTTTTCTTTTTCAATGGAACTCACGGCCTTGTCTGTGAACCACATACCTCCGGATGTGCATGTTCTTTAACTTTGCTCTGATCATACATTAGCCAAACATTTGTTGATAAATATGAAAACTAATGTGTTCTTTCCAATCTCTGCTGAACAGATTCGACCTTTATGGAGACACTACTTTCAGAACACTCAAGGGCTCATATTTGTGATTGACAGCAATGACAGAGAACGAATTGTAGAAGCCAGAGACGAGATCCATCGAATGTTGAGTGAGGTTAGCATTGTTTTCTTGTAAGCTCCTGCCTAGTTGCAAATAATAGCAAAACATGGACTATAGCTATGGTTGTATTCCTTGTTTCAGGAAGAACTACGCGATGCCACACTGCTGGTCTTCGCCAATAAACAAGACCTTCCAAATGCAATGAGTGTTGCAGAGATCACAGATAAACTTGGCCTGCACTCACTTCGTCTACGCCGTTGGTAAGTCCAAACTAAACTACAAATGCAGTGAAACTTGAAGTGCACAGCAAAATTTCTAATTTGAATCCATTATGTTCACCAGAATAGCTCATCTAATTTGAATCCCAATATGTCCACCTGTTAACCACACAATTTAGGTATTGGTAAATGCTGCTTAGACACCAACAATTTGATGATGAATATTACTGAACAGGTACATCCAAAGTGCTTGTGCTACCTCTGGTGAAGGACTCTACGAAGGTCTTGATTGGTTATCCAACAATATTTCTACCAAGGCAAGCAAAAACTAAAGGAAGTTCCATGTTTATGTTCTGATGCTTTCTTGATTGTTGAATCATTTAGATATACTAAACCCTTCCACTGTTCATTTATTCCCTGCAGACATAAATATTGATAGCAGCAAAGACTTTGGACTTCTCATGGAGCTTCTCACTACAGCTCCTACAAGATTGTATCCAAGAATAACCGATGTTACTAGTTCGGTTTCACTCCCATATCATGTTAGGACCAAGATATGTTACATGATACACTATAATTATGAAATGAAATATAGTCGGACTTATTAAGGCTATTGTAATGTGAAGATATTCTAATTTGGTGATTCGGTTCAAAACATAATCACTATGCAACGTTACAGATTCATAAAGTACTGTTAACACTATGGCGACCCGCATTATATCATGTCTAATCGATATTATGGCTAAATAGCATATCTTCATCATTACGGATTCAAATTAACTGAGCATTAGACTACACATATCAAGGGCTAGAAACTAAAAGCTGCTGTATAGTTATCTTATGAACGATACAAAAATGTACAGAGTACAGAAAACTGCTAAAATCAGACCCAGTCTCCGAAATTCCAAGATAATGTAATGCCTTAGCCCTATTTCTTGCTTTAACTAGTAACCTCTCCATAGGTAAGGAATCACAAAGCTTTTAAGGAAAACACTAGTCTCAAAATGCATACCAGAATATGTATAGTAGTCTCAAATTGAAGTTATGATTTTATAGTGACCATCAGATATCCATAGACTGGGCCATAGATGAAATCTTTGATTTTCTCTTCTTCGATCCATTTTTCTTCAACTTCTGTTTAGGCTTCTCAACTGGGGGAGGCTGAGTGTTCTCCAGGTGCTTTTGAATGGCAGCCAATGGATCCATTTGGAATACAGCATTGTTCAGGACCGTCTTGAACTGCTTAGTCTCCTTCTCCCTGATCCAAATGAAATCCAGCAACCGAATGAATACCACAAAGAAAGAAAAAAAGATGGCAAAATGATTCAAAACCGTCCCATCTAAGAAACTTACACAAGTTTCTGCCTCGATTTGCAATCAAGCTTCAAGCTGGTCGAGGCAGCTTGTTGATTGGGATTCTTCACCTCAGGTAGGAATTCGGTAAGCAAGGTGAGATCATATGCTTTCAATTTCTTTTGTCGAGGCCGTAGTTTTTTCTTCTGAAATAACAGAATCATTTTATCAATGAGTTATTTTATGCATATGCTTAGTATATCACAAAATAATGACTCAGATTTCTAGTTAAAGAAAGGAAGAAGACCGATAAAATGAAATGTGTCGTTTGCGAACTGAAACATCGATACCAATAAACCTAGATGATGGATCCATTAAAGCGATTCAAGAAGCAGGCAAGCTAACATTCCTAAATGAACTGAAAATGTTTAGTAAACCTTTAAAAAGACAACGAAACCAAGTAGTTACTTGACAAGATCAGATATCCAAAAATTTAGTAATGCAAACTAAACTAACAAACACCAATAAAGTCTTTTCACCAGAAAAATAAAATTGAACCCAATCTCTAACTGTGAGCTGATAAGAAAGTAACTTCGCCAAAAAGCACCCTCAAGTTAAGAACCAAAATGCAACATCAAAACAACCTAATTCTCCAAAACATCTCGTAATATTCTGTACCCAAAGTGTTTAGCCAATGCCCATAGAGAAACTATATGAAATTGTATAATGTGACATTCGCAACCACTGGATCCTCAAAGTGGAATGTTAACGGACATCCAAAAATACATTAAGTGAACCAAGTATTCAATTCATCTACTTTAAAAAAATTCTCACCTTGGCAATGGTCTTATTTGCACTTAAAGAAGCAACCTTATCTTTAACCTCTAGAATCCAACAAAAGAAAAGTAAATTAAAATTGATTTTTTTTCATGAATATCAATAACAGATAGAAACCAGCAGAACATATACTTACTTGAATAAAAATCAACTTTCTTCTCAAATTTTTGTTCCTTTTTGCAACTTTATCTTTTTATCTTTAAACCTACTTGGTCTGTTTCAGTTCAAAAATCAAAAAATTAATAAGATTGATGTTTAAGAGATTGAACATTTCTTTAAAACCCTAAAAACGGTGCGAGATTCTCAAAAGTGAGCGGAATAAAATATTTATGTTACCTCAATCCAGTCAACCCCATCTTTCCACGAAAGATATCGAAGCAGAGGAAGAACAGATTATGAGCTCCTAATTTGTTAAGTCGATCACCCAATTTAGGGTTTTAGAGAAGAGGGAGGAAAGCAAGCGAGGGGAAGTGGTTGCTGCTTAATAGCTCACGACGTTATGGGGTATCCTTTGATCTGATACGTTGCAAAGGGGTAAACCTATTAACACACATGCGGCATTCACCAAAGGGGTTAAAGTTCCAATGGGCACATCAAACAGCTTGGTTTGATAATTATACACCTACAATGGGGCTGTCAAACCATTAACAGATGAACAATCCCTCAAATAAAAGGGTTTGTTCACCACTTCTCAGATTGAGCCGATCGCTTTCATCTGAGCCGATCGGATTTTACTGAGACGGTCGATGCAGCCTGAGCCAAGTCTCAGCTCTGATGGAACCGAGTGTCGTTCCATACTGAGCCGGTCGGTTCCTAGTGTCCCGACAACGGCTAGTTACATCCAACGGTTATGAATCCCCCTATATATTCAGTTGATTTCAACTTCAAACTGACACCTTCTCCACCTTCTACACATTGAAAATTCTTATAATTTATCTTTAATCTCCCCTTCAACACCCATAAAAATTTATAGTTTCACTTCAGTCACACCTTCTACAGCCACCTTTTAATTTCACTGCATTATCTGTAAAACAAATCTTTGAAGAAAATGGCAAGTCAAGCAGATACACAAAATACTGCATCACAAAGAGTTCGCGGTCTGAAGTTCAGTTTGGATGAAGATAAAGCTATCCGCAAAGATTATGTAACAAACACGCTTGATCCAATCAATGGGGTTCTCAGCCACATGTAACGCTTTGGGGAAACATTTTTACACAATTATGTCAGGAAACCGGGAATCCAAAAAACCGTGATGCTACCTGGTTGTCACATCGTTTTGGTGCAATCACTAAAGATATGAATAATTGGGTTGCTTTGATGATGCAGATGAAACGAAAAAGAGGAAGTGGTGATACTGATGTCGATCTGGTAAGTTGCACTAACATAATGTTTAACTGATTTTTAAATCTTTTATCAATTTGTTGCAAAATGCTAATTTATATATTGTTGAAACTCCAGCAACGAAAAACAAGAGAGGAATGGCAAAAAACAGAACTTCTAGTTTCAAGCATGAAGCATGCTTCCACATCCTCAGAAATCTCAACCGATACAACCCTGATTTGTTTGATGGATATGATGTACCAAAGGAATCCCCTTACGAGACCGGTGGATCCCAACATGGTAGTCAATCCCAATATGTTTCTTCAGGTTCACCTTATTCTTCACCAGAAAAAAACTCACACCCTCACCTCAACACTAGTGCATCAGTACATGGCAATTCTAATTTGAATGTTAATGGAACAACTAATGTATGGGAGGGAGTCGGTGTGAAAAAAGCCAAAAATCTCAGAAAGAAGGCTCAAGATGATGTACAATCATCAACTTCAGGTTTATCAGAGTTCAACCTTCAAGGTTATTTTGCAAGAAAAGAAAAGAAAAGAATGATATTGATAAACTAGTCATACTTAATAAAATGGCTTCAGAAATAAAGAAAGGTCATAAGGCAGTTGAAAAAAATATTTTTAATGCACACATGCGAGGAATTATGAGAATGGACACTTCCAAGCTGAATAGGACACAACTTTGTCTTTGGCAAGATGAATTTGATGCACTCCAAGCACAGAAGGCCAAGCAATGACCACCAGCAACTGATAAGTCTTCTTCTGGGAAAGAAGACAACCATGAGGAGGATATCGATAATTCCATAACATTGGTTTAGTTTTTTGAATTTATGACTTTAGTTGTTAGTTTAACTTGTTTTGTATAATTCTTTTAGTTTTAGTTTCAATTTAATTCTTAGTTGCAACTTAAATTATCAGAGTACACAAATCAAACTACCGAAATCAAAATACACAAATCAAATTACACTAAAAAAAAGTAAATCCTATGAGGGTTTCTTCTTTCAAAATCATCCCACAAGTGAGAAGTGAGATCCTCCCTTAGTCTTAAATGTAAACCTCTGTTTTGAATTCTCTCTTCCACCATTCTGTAATCTCTTGCAGGGACACCCCATGCAGGTTGAACATCTTTTCTCAAATATTTATCTGGATAATGAACTCATGTTTTATCCCGTCAAGTTTCCTCGATTACCATATTGTGCAAATAATGCAGGTGAGCATAATCCTGTTCAATTCTATTGGTTTATACGAACGATATGGTCCACAAATTATATGGAACTTTCTCTTCAAAATTCCAAATACTCGTTCCACATCCTTCCTACACGCCATTTTTCTTTTGTTAAAAAACCGTTTAGCACGGACATATTCTCCATTTGTAGGTTGTTTGTACCGTGTATTTTATACACGGAGAGCCCATAATCAAGCCCGTCTAGACGGCCCGTGACAGAAGATTCCAGAAGTTTCCAGAAGTCTTGTTGCCCAAGTTGCTTGCACATCAAGTTTGTATCAGAATTAGGGTTACATAAACATTATAAATACATGTATCCTAAACCCTAAGAGGATATGGAATCCTAGGTTAGCTAACCATACAATAATTGTAATCTCATATCAATACAATACTATCCCTACGGGATTCCTCCGTGGATGTAGGCATCACTTGCCGAACCACGTTAATTCTTTATCTCCTTTATTTATCGTTTTCTAGCGCTAATTTTCAATAATCATCATCAAATCATCGTGTTTAATGCCTAAAAGTAATTTTGGGTACAAACACTGGCGCCGACTAAGGGGATTTCGAGTAAAATGATCATGTTTTTCCGTTGAGAAAGGTGCGACAAAACCCTTGAAATTCATGCACGAATTTTCTTGCAAATATCATCAGCAAAAGAAGAAAAAATTAGCGTTCTTACGTAACTGTAACAAGGTCGAAGAAACCGTTGCGAGGTTGAAGAAACCGTTACGAAGATGAAGAAAATGTTGCCAAACAGATTGAAAAAGCGTTGCGAAAACCTAATCTTCATCCAACCTCACGTACAACTCCAGATCAAGCAAATCTTCACCGGTAGAATCAGAGGATCTCGTCTGTAAGATCTGTCTAGCCTCATATCCAGTTGATACGGTTCAGCCAACAGGTTTGGTTTTGTACTAACCGGTCCGTAGTTGGCCCAACTCGGTCCTGACGGTTCGGGTCTGACCTGTTGCCAAATCAGCGCGGTCTGTTGCCACGTCAGCATCGGCAAATCAGTCATCATGTCCATGTCAGCAGTCGGGTCCAGTCAGCATGAATTGCCATGTCAGCAACTATGGTGACTCTTCTGACACAACAGTATCGTTCGGGTGCCACGTCAGCAGCGTCGTCCAGTCAGCACTGCCACATATGCAACAAAAACACATGCTTCTTTCAAACCTTGTTTCGTCAATAACTTCTTCGTTTTAAGTCCGAATTGAGTGATTTTTGGCTCATTAGAATCGTCTTTCAATTCCCTACAATTTGGAAGCAAAAATTTATATGTTCGAGAAACTTTTATATGCACTTGGGGCAATAATATGATCAAGTTCGAGGTTCGTGGATATCAACATGATAGAGTTTGAGGTTCGTGGATAGCGACATGATCGAGTTCGAGATGGGGATTACTTAGACCCTTCAATATCTAGACTTGCATCACATCGTAAGCACATAAAGCCTCACCTTGTACGTGAGCGCATAAGTCTTGCACTAATCGCAAGCATAAAATCTCTTCTTGCACGCGAGTATGAAAGACTTGCACCTTGGCAAGCATAAAGTCTCATCTCGACCACGAGCCTAATGCCCGATAGTGGTCCAAATATTCGTACTCAATACAAGCAATACATCCAAATTGCCTGAGTAGCAAGCGCTACATTCTTGTTACGTTGCGAGCAAAAAGCCTTGCCCCCACCCGCAAGCATACTACATCCCTTTCAAGTCTCGACTAGGTATCGAGCATCACAAGTCCACCACATGGCAAAAAGTCTCGCCTAGCACGTGAGAAAATTTCATTGCAGGTTATCACAGTTGGGGGCGTCTTTGTAATATCTCTACTCACGCTTGGGGGCGAGTTACGTCATCAACGGTCGACGCAGAAAGAAAAACAAACTTCTTAACCCCCAACAAGTTTGATGTTAAGAGGGGGCGATATTTGTACCATCAATAAATTGATGGTGGCCCGCTAATAAACCTCGTTACGTCTAGCCCGAGAAGGAAGGTTCCAGAATTTTCCACATGCCTTGTTGCCCAAGTTTCTTGCATATGAAGTTTACCTAATTAGGGTTACATAAACAGTATAAATACATGTATCCTAAAACCTAAGAGGTATGGAATCCTAGGTTAGCTAACCACATGTATATCAATACAATATCCCCCTACGGTATTCCTCCGTGGATGTAGGCATCACTTGCCGAACCACGTTAAATTCTTGTCTCTATTGTTTATCTTTAGTTTGTTTTCTATCCCTAATTTCCAATAATCATCATCAAATCAATCGTGTTTAGTGCCTAAAGTAATTTTGGGTACAAACATTAATCGTGTTTTACAAGTGAGAAAAGTGGAGCAGAAATCGTGCACGAGATTCCCGCAAAAATCGGCAGAAAAAAAAAGTTAGGGTTGTAGAAACCGTTACAAGGTTGAAGAAACCGTTGCGAGCTTAAGAAACCGTTACGAAGGTTGAAGGAACCGTTACAAACAGTTGAAGAAAGTGTTGCGAGAGTTTAAGAAAGCGTGGCGAAAAAGTTGCAGAAACAGTTGCCAAAAGTTTTGTTCATCCATCCAAGCCGCGAGCTAACTCAACTAACAAAGCCATGTTGAGCTGTTCTAGCCGCTCCTAGACGAGCCGAGCTGCTTGAGCCTCTCCGGGATGAGCCAAGTTGTTCGAGCCAAGCCGTCGTTTCGAGCCAAACTGTTCCAAGCCGAGCTGTTAGAGCCGACATAGAAAACGAAGCCGAGCGGTGAGCCAAGCCAAACTAGCTTCGATGTTTCATCCCCAAATGCAGACACCTTCGGATTTTTCCTCCCCATTGTTTGGGCTTGGGCTTGGTCTATAATTTTGTTTCCTTAATATCTCCTTCGTTCGACATGAGAATTGGGTGAACTTTGGCTCATTGCGATCGTCTTTCAATTCCCTACAGCATGGAAGCAAAATTTTCTACGTTCGAGAAAATTTTATGTGCACTTGGAGCAGCAACATGATCAAGTTCGAGGTTCGTGAATATCAACGTGATCGAGTTCAAGGTTCATAGATAACGACATGATCGAGTTTGAGATGAGGATTGCTTAGACCCTTCAATATTTAGCCTTGCATCACATCGCAAGCACCTAAAGCCTCACCTTGCACATGAGCACTTAAGTCTTGCATTTATCGCAAGCATAAAATCTCGTCTTGCACGCGAGTACAAAGACTTGCACCTTGGTCAGCACAAAGTCTCGTCTCGACTATGAGCCTAATGCCTGATATTGGTTCAAAGACTCGTACTCAACACAAGCAACATACAGCCTGCCCGAGCAGAGAGCGCTTCGGCCCTTATTACGTTGCGAGCAAAAAGCCTTGCCACAGTCGCAAGCACACTACATCCCGCTCAAGTATCGACTAGCTCTCGAGCATCAAAAGTCCACCACGTGGCAAAAAGTCTCGCCTAGCACGTGAGCAATTTTTTTGCAGGTAATTATAGTTGGGGGCGTCTTTGTAATATCTCTACTCACGCTTGGGGGCGAGTTTCGTCTTCAAAGGTCAACGTAGAAGGAAAAACAAACTTCTTAACCCCCAACATGTTGGAGGTTAAGAGGGGGTGATGTTTGTACCGTGTATTTTATACACGGTGATCCCGTAATCAATCCCGTCTAACCGGCTCGTGACAGAAGATTCCAGAAGTTTTCAGAAGTCTTGTTGCCCAAGTTGCTTGCACATCAAGTTTTTATAAGATTTAGGGTTACATAAACATTATAACTACATGAATCATAAACCCTAAGAGGATATGGAATCCTAGGTTAGCTAACCATACAATAATTGTAATCTCATATCAATACAATACTCTCCCTACGGGATTCCTCCGTGGATGTAGGCATCACTTTCCGAACCACGTTAATTATTTCTCTCCTTTATTTATCGTTTTCTGCGCTAATTTTCAATAATCATCGTGTTTAGTGCCTAAAAGTAATTTTGGGTACAAAAATAGGTATCTCATCGTAAGCTTGAACTAAAGTTGACCATGCCGGATAAATTCTGACCGCCATAAAATACCCTATGTTATAGTGATTGCCGTTGATGGTGAAATTAGAAGCTAGAGAATTTCCATACTTCAATTCTTTAAACAACGGTGATTTGTGCAAGATATTAATGTCATTGTTGCAACCCGGAAGTCCCAAAAAAGCATGCCATATCCGACAATCATAAGAAGCCGCCGCTTCCAAAACCACGGTTGGTTTTGTGTACTGGCCCTTATATTGACCCTTCCAAGCGTACGAACATCCATGCCACACCCGGTGCATGCGATCAAGGCTACCTAACATTTCAGGAAAGCCTCTGGCCCTAGTAGACGATTGACATCATCTTGTGGGGGTTGTCGTAAAAAACGTGGACCAAAATGGTTGACTACACTTTCTCAAAGCATTTTGAGATTATCATATGCAGTTGTTTTGGTCGTACGAGTGTACTCATCACAAGCATCCGCAAGAAGCCCATAACCAAGAATCATAAGGTCTGCGATGACCTTTTGTTCAGTACTATGCCCTCGTATATTTCATGTATCAAATTGATAGTTAAATTTAGGGTTTACCCGACAAAGCTCTATAATATCCCGCCTGACCAAGTGATGTGGCATTCGGTAGCGACGTTGAAAATCCTCATCAGAGTACACTTCAATTAAGAAAATAATCACGTACCATTTGTTGGTGACCTTCCTCTCGAAATCTCCACGTATATCTTCTTCTCAATACAACTCTTGGTTCTGGATCTCGTGTAACATGGTCGGTGTATAATTGTAGCATCGCGTTAGTTATGGATCTCTCATCGTCTGAATCTGCATCCATTTGATCCAGCTGTTGCATAAACTCTTCTTCTTGATGGAAAAATGTTTCCGCTAAGAATTGAATTTCTTCATTCTCCCTTTTAGGATCCAAGAAAACAAGAGGGAGATTTATTTAAAAAATTAGAAGATTTTTTTGTACAACAGAGAATTAAATGTACTTAATTGAGTTTATCATTGGTGGATTGAGTGTGTTTATATAAATGTAAAACTAAACATAGTCGTTGGGGGCGAGTGGAATAATAGTCGTTGTCGAGTCATACAAGATCGGTCGTCTTTCACTGGGACGAGTGTCGTTTCAACTTGAGATGAGCCTCGGACCAGGTTGAGCCGACCGGCCTAATATAGTACGCTCGGCTTATTCTGACTCGATAAACAATCTTCCCATCGCTCAAAACTCAGTTTGCCCATTAACATGGCACCATAAACAACTTTGGTTGCAAAGTCCCATTGGACTTGCTCTTACTAGTATTTTTGAGGGTTATCAATCCAGTGGACTAGTTCAAGATATTCAAGAGACAAGATGAGCGGGGTGTGGGGTTAGATTTGAGATTGAGGATGTCATCGGGAACAATTTAAGGGTTAGCTTCACGCAGACTAATGAGAAGAATGACGCATATTTAACTGCCCCAGTAACTACAATTCGTACGGTCCTCCTTAACTTGACAGAAAAGCAGATGATTAGAATAATGTAGTTGAGTTGGTACTTAGTTAGGGATAAGAGAGAGAAGCAACTTGGTGAAGAAAATTAATCAATTTCTTTTCAACAATGAGAAAATTTATTGGAACGTTTGAAAACATCTCAAATTGGACGAGGAATTGTTATTTTATCTATTCAAGATGAAATTGAAAGGTTGATTTACTTTTTCATCCTTTTGTAGATAGTAACATAAGTAAACATAAAAGGCAAAGTAAAAGGAAAACAGAGAAATAAGATAAGTTGCAGACATAAAATATAGAAGAGTGAAAATAGAGAAGAAATATGCTTAGATGTGCATGGATTTCGTCTAACTAATCATATGAGATGAAATTTGCTTGAAGTCGCAGTAGCTATCATCGGCGTTATCCTTTCCCTGGAGATCATCTTAATGTTTTTATAAAAACTCATGAAGGACGTAGTGACCACTGATCCTGATACCATCACATGTGTTAATGGTGAGACATCACAGTGGTAATGAAGAAGATGAGGGTCCTGAACGTGGTATTTATAGTTTTGAGAAGTTTGGTGATAATGGGTTAGATTTTAATGGGCGAGGATTGAATAAGATATTCTTTTACTTGAACTGATTAAGGAAAGATAAAGAATTATTCTTTGGAAGTATTAGAGCATAGCTCGGTTAAACCCACCAAGCGTTGGTATGCCAAGTTTGGTTGTTATTTTAGTATCAAAACTCATATAGAGTCGCTTGATTATTTACTAGAGTCAACTTCGTTTAGGTTAGACTAGAAAGTATAGGAGTGTTAAGACGTATAAGTATTACTCTGAAGACCTAAAGAATGTGAAGAAGTATCGATTGCAACGTAGACATCATCCTTCCTCTTAAGTTAGTAATACCAACGTTATCTTGTTTTCATTCCTAACGTATCTTTCAAGTTGATTTATATTAAAAACATAACATGTGAAGCTGTATATATAATACTCCTGTGATTAGACTTGGTCATAGCATTATGATCAAAGTATCAAGCAATTATTTTACGAAGTTGTTTGTGGGTGAAAATGGTTTCTGCTGATTTCGGTAACTTCGGGTGTGTGGGTGAGAAACAAACTTAAACCCTAAACAATGTACTGCAAGGGAGTACTTTATATTCGAGAGATCAATCTGTACAAGTCCGGCCTAAACCAAGAAATGGCCGCTCCAGACTTGCTTCGGTCACAAAGTGGAGGAGAATGGTTGGTTTTGGGGAGGGAAGCATGGAAAGTGATGAGACCAGAATAGTTGATTCTGGAAGAGTAGTTGTGTTACGACTTGTATCAGAAAGTGGGAAGCTAATAGATGGGAAAGCTAGCCAATATTTTGTGGTGTATCCTCCTGACTGAACTTGTTGTTCGGTGGAAATAGGTAAGACCTATTTATACAAGTCGAAGTGAAACGTACTCCGGTCTCATTAAGGAATGGAAAAATGGGTGAATAAATGGGAGGAGGTGGTAACGTTAACGCATGGAATTGATGTTCCATAAAACCGTTAACGCATGTAATTGATGTTCCATAAAAAGAACATTTCACCATTAACTCCTTGTATTTACTAACCGCCTCATCCTTATGACACTTCCTTATGACGGGCGTAGTGTATGCCGCGCGCTGTAAACCGCCAAACCAATACCTAAAGAGGATCCCCCAGTTTGTGATATGTGTTGATGTCTCAAATGTTTTTGTGGAAAACATGTAGCATGTTGTTGTTGCCTAGAAAGTCGCATTGGGGAGACTTGCTAGCTTGGTGACCTTCGACGGTCGAGATTTTTCATCTCAAGAGGAAAGATATAGCCGTTGATCGTTGCACGCTTTCGTTTTGGTAGCCGCGTAGGGAAGGCCAGCATGGTGGCGCGGCTAGGTTGGCATGCTGTTGGCATGGCATGGTTTGGCGTGGCCAAACTTAGTTTTCGGGCCAAAGGTTACCATGCGTCGTCTGGTAACCTTGGATGGCTAGGATTTCTTCCTGGGATTGAAGGGGGACCGTTGATCGTCGCACGCCTTCGTTTTTGGTAGCCGCGTAGGGAAGGCCAGCATGGTGGCGCGACTAGGTTGGCATGGCATGGTTTGGCGTGGCCAAACTTAGGTTTTCGGGCCAAAGGTTACCATGCGTCGTCTGGTAACCTTGGATGGCTAGGATTTGCTCTTGGGATTGAAGGGGAACGTTGATCGTCGCACGCCTTCGTTTTTGGTATCCGCGTAGGGAAGGCCAGCATGGTGGCGCGGCTAGGTTGGCATGCCGTTGGCATGACATGGTTTGGCGTGGCCAAACTTAGGTTTTTCGGGCCAAAGGTTACCATGCGTCGTCGAGGTAACCTTGGATGGCTAGGATTTGCTCACGGGATTGAAGGGGGGACCGTTGATCATCGCACGCCTTTGTTTTTGGTAGCCGCGTAGGGAAGGCCAGCATGGTGGCGCGGCTAGGTTGGCATGGCATGGTTTGGCGTGGCCAAACTTAGGTTTTCGTGCCAAAGGTTACCATGCGTCGTCTGGTAACCTTGGATGGCTAGGATTTGCTCCTGGGATTGAATGGGGACCGTTGATCGTCGTACGCCTTCATTTTGGTAGCCGCGTAGGGAAGGCCAGCATGGTGGCGCGGCTAGGTGTGTTTGGCATATGGGGCCAAGGGCTTAGCATGCCGTTGGCACATGGCGTGGCTAGCACGGCTAGGGCCAAGGCAAGGTGCGGTTTGGCTTGGCGTGAATGGTTTGGCTTGGCATGGAGGGGCCAAGGGATTGACATGTCATGGGCGCATGGTGCGGCTAGCATGGCTAGGGCCAAGGCAAGGTGCGGTTTGTCTTGGCGGCCAAGGGTTTGGCGTGAATGGTTTGGCTTGGCATGGCGGGGCCAAGGGCTTGGCATGCCATGGGCGCATGGTGCGCCTGGCATGGCTAGGGCCAAGGCAAGGTGCGGTTTGGCTTGGCATGGTGGGGCCAAGGGTTTGGCATGCCGCACATGGCACAGCTAGCATGGCTAGGGCCAAGGCAAGGTGCGGTTTGGCTTGGCATGTGGGGCCAAGGGTTTGGTAGGTGCGGCTAGCATGGCTAGGGCCAAGGTAAGGTGCGGTTTGGCTTGGCATGGTGTGGCCAAGGGTTTGGCATGCCGTTGGCACATGGCGCGGCTAGCATGGCTAGGGCCAAGGCAAGGTGCGGTTTGGCTTGGCATGTGGGGCCAAGGGTTTGGCATACCGTTGGCACATGGCGCGGCTAGCATGGCTAGGGCCAAGGCAAGGTGCGGTTTAGCTTGGCATGTGGGGCCAAGGGTTTGGTAGGTGCGACTGGCATGGTTGGCATGCCTTGGCGTGGTGGGTGTGGCTGACACGGTTTGCCATTGGCACAAGAGTGCGGCTAGCATGGTTGGCATGCCTTGGCGCGGTGGGTGTGGCTGGCACGGTATGTGATGAGTGCCAAATATTGCACATTTCTACATCTATTTATTGGCATTTAACTCATCTTTTGTGCTCAAGAATCAGATATTATCCCAGTTATTCTTTGTTTTCTTTGTTTTCAAGAATAAATAATTGTATTAATTAATTTTGTGTTTTTAGGTAATAAATAAAGTTCTGAGAATCTGAGGAGCCAAAGGAGCGAGAAAATTGGAGGCAAGCGTCTATGGAGCAGAAAGCCAAAGCCGCGCGGCGCATCAATTGCAACCCAACAAGGAGCAACCCATTTACAAGACATGGGCTTGATCAAACCAAGACCGGCCCATCATCCAAATCCAAGACCCGTTTTACTCGAGCCGTGAGATCTCGCTCCATATACATCCAACGCTCGCCGCACTCCCACCCAAGATTCACATTGCCTGCCTCACACCAAAACTCACCTACACCTATACCCCCATCGACCTAACCATTTCTCTCCTTCATCTTCTCTTTCTTCTCACCCGACAACCAAAGAGAGAAACCCTTACCTTCTTCTTCTCCTCCCATACCTGTTGCAGAGCCATCACCACCTCCACCATCGCCTTACCCTGACACCATCCACAACAACCATGCCTGCAGCCACCTTCTCCACCTCTCTAGATCTAGATATCTATTTCTTAGCTTCTACCATAACCCTAGAAGCTAAATCAAAGATAACTAGAGCTAGGGTTTCACCAACAATCGACGCATGGACGATTTGACAAGAGAAGAGCACGATTCAGAGAGTATGGGCATTGGGGTATGTCTTTAATTTCGTTTTGAAAATTAGGGTTTTGTTTCTCTTGGCATGTATAAATAGGAAGAGTCTCGTGGGTGTTAAAGGGTTATGCCTCAGGCTAGCTGAGCACAAACTTAATCTAATTTGTGTTTGAATTGTTCTTTTAATGTTCTAATTTGATTTATCAAAAGTTGATGAAACCCCTAGTTTGTATGTTAATATAATCGGTCTTCATGTGTTCTTGTTATGATTAAACTGTTTTAGGATTAATGCTTAGCTAATGAATCAAACAATTCGTGATAGGGTGTACTTTGTAGAAAGACATCCTATACTAGGGAAGAGTTAGTGAGTTATCTAACCAAGGATCCACCCGATACCTTCAAAGGAAGGCACAAGACACAATGGACAACTGTTTTGCCTTAGCATAGAACTAGAGGGTTGATTCAATCACCCTAGTGCTCCCAAAGAATTTGTTTACAATTTGTTCTGCCGCTTTAGTTTACAATCACAACCTCAAGTCACTCAGGGTATCGAAACCACCAAAACAACTCTGTCACTTGCTAGAAATCGCTTAAGAAAAGCTTAGATCAACCATACAGCACCACAAGTCTCTGTGGGATCGACCTGTACTTGCCACGCCTCCAACAGGCGCTGTGCGCTTGCAGTTTAACGTAGGAAAACTCTTTTACAGACCTACCAGTATGCCATTGGCACAAGGGTGCGGCTAGCATGGTTGGCATGCCTTGGTGCGGTGGGTGTGGCTGGCACGGTTTGCCATTGGCACAAGGGTGCGGCTAGCATGGTTGGGATGCCTTGGTGCGGTGGTGTAGCTAGCACGGTTTGCCGTTGGCACAAGGGTGCGGCTAGCATGGTTGGCATGCCTTGGCGCGGTAGGTGTGGCTGGCACACGGTTTGCCATTGGCACAAGGGTACGGCTAGCATGGTTGGCATGCCTTGGCGCGGTGGGTGTGGCTGCCACGGTTTGCCATTGGCACAAGGGTGCGGCTAGCATGGTTGGCATGCCTTGGCGCGGTGGGTGTGGCTGGCACGGTTTTCCATTGGCACAAGGGTGCGGCTAGCATGGTTGGCATGCCTTGGCGCGGTGGGTGTGGCTGGCATGATTTGCCATTGGCACAGGGGTGCGGCTAGCATGGTTGGCATGCCTTGGCGCGGTAGGTGTGGCTGGCATGATTTGCCATTGGCACAGGGGTGCGGCTAGCATGGTTGGCATGCCTTGGCGCAGTAGGATGTGGCTGGCATGATTTGCCATTGGCACAAGGGTGCGGCTAGCATGGTTGGCATGCCTTGGCGCGGTAGGTGTGGCTGGCACGGTTTCCCATTGGCACAAGGGTGCGGCTAGCATGGTTGGAATGCCTTGGTGCGGTGGGTGTGGCTGACACGGTTTTCCATTGGCACAAGGGTGCGGCTAGCATGGTTGGCATGCCTTGGCGCGCGGGTGTGGTCGGCACGGTTTGCCGTTGGCACAAGGTCGCGGCTAGCATGGTTTGCATGCCTTGGCGCGGTGGGTGTGGTCGGGCATGATTTCCATTGGCACAGGGGTACAATGCTAGCATGGATGGAATGCCTTGGCGCGGTAGGTGTGGCTGGCACGGTTTGCCATTGGCATAAGGGTGCGGCTAGCATGGTTGGCATGCCTTGGCGCGGTGGGTGTGGCTGGCACGGTTTGCCATTGGCACAAGGGTGCGGATAGCATGGTTGGCATGCCATGGCACGGTGGGTGTGGCTGGCACGGTTTGCCATTGGCACAAGGGTGCGGCTAGCATGGTTGGCATGCCTTGGCGCGTGGGTGTGGTGGCATGATTTTCCATTGGCACAGGGGTGCGGCTAGCATGGTTGGCATGCCTTGGCGTGGTAGGTGTGGCTGGCATGATTTGTCATTGGCACAAGGGTGCGGCTAGCATGGTTGGCATGCCTTGGCGCGGTAGGTGTGGCTGGCATGATTTGCCATTGGCACAAGGGTGCGGCTAGCATGGGTGGCATGCCTTGGCGTGGTAGGATGTGGTCGGCATGATGAGCCATTGGCACGTGCGTTGCGAGAATTACGGTTTGGTAGGTGCGGCTAGCATGGCTAGGGCCAAGGCAAGGTGCGGTTTGGCTTGGCATGGTGGGCCAAGGGCTTAGCATGCCTTTGGCACATGGTGCAACTAGCACGGCTAGGGCCAAGGCAAGGTGCGGTTTGGCTTGGCATGTGGGGCCAAGGGTTTGGCATGCCATTGGCACATGGCGCGGCTAGCATGGCTAGGGCCAAGGCAAGGTGCGGTTTGGCTTGGCATGTGGGGCCAACTGTTTGGTAGGTGCGTCTGGCATGGTTGGCATGCCTTGGCGCGGTGGGTGTGGCCGGCACGGTTTGCCATTGGCACAAGGGTGCGGCTAGCATGGTTGGCATGCCTTGGCACGGTGGGTGTGGCAGGCAAGGTTTGCCATTGGCACAAGGGTGCGGCTAGCATGGTTGGCATGCCTTGGCGCGGTGAGTGTGGCTGGCACGGTTTGCCATTGGCACAAGGGTGTGGCTAGCATGGTTGGCATGCCTTGGCGCGGTGGGTGTGGCTGGCACGGTTTGCCATTGGCACAAGGGTGCGGCTAGCATGGTTGGCATGCCTTGGCGCGGTGGGTGTGGCTGGCATGATTTGCCATTGGCACAGAGGTGCGACTAGCATGGTTGGCATGCCTTGGCGCGGTAGGTGTGGCTGGCATGATTTGCCATTGGCACAAGGGTGCTGCTAGCATGGTTGGCATGCCTTGGCGCGGTGGGTGTAGCTGGCATGATTTGCCATTGGCACAGGGGTGCGGCTAGCATGGTTGGCATGCCTTGACGCGGTAGGTGTGGCTGGCATGATTTGCCATTGGCACAGGGGTGCGGCTAGCATGGTTGGCATGCCTTGGCGCGGTAGGATGTGTCTGGCATGATGAGCCATTGGCACGTGCGGTGTGAGAATTAGGGTTTTGGTTTATCGAAACCCTAATTAATATTAAAAAAAAGGTACCCTGGTAATTATCTCGCAGACAAATTAAAGGGTTCAATAAATGTGCTTGGTTTGGACATTATTACTCAAGTTCTGTGACGTCATTGTCTGACTAGGGTTTTACGATTTTACCCCTACGCTAAAAACCACCATCAACATTAAGTCCCCGCTAGCTCGGAACAGGTGCCTTATTGCGAGGTAAGCATATGATGGTGACCGACGAGGGTAGATTCGAAACGTAGGACATGCAAGATGGTCAGGAGAGTCCGACTAACCTTTTTTGGGAGGTGAAGAGAGTTTTTTGCTTCCCGTATTGGCAGCCCTGCATAAATTGTGTTGGGGATGCAGACCGTGGAGAGGTGGTGAGACAAAAATTGCTGGTTTGGTCTCGGCCGTACATCACCTTGATCAAGTTAGGAAGCATCATGACGCCGACTTGGAGAATTTGTTGGTACTGGCAAGTCACTTGCGCGGACAGCTTGGAGAGGCAAAGCGTGAATAACGGTTTGGAGAGGCAAAGCATAGTGGACGACTCGACACGTGGGGCCAAGGGGTGGCGCGGTCTTGGGAAGGCAAGCATGGTGGATGGCTTGGCGTGTAGGGGCCAAGGCATGGCGTGGACATTTTTGGCGTGGTAATTGGTCTTTGCGGGACCGGTTTCCTCTTTTCCTTACTTGGCTCAAATGGGAAATCCTTTCCTTGTTCAAACTCCCATGCACCACGCATATAAAAGGAGGGCCGGCTTCTCCTTTTGTTTCACGCCTACTTATTTATCCCAGCCGTGTGGTAGTAGTAAAGCAAGGCGGACAGGCGAATCCCAGGTATGCCTTCTAATACTTATTCTTTAACTTGCTTTCTCCTTTTTTTTTGTTGGTGTAAACCCTAGCTGTAGGCGTACTTTTTCATGAACTTGTAGAAATATTATTGGCGTGAACACTAGCCGTAAGTATGCTTTGCTTGAACTTGTAATAAAATTTAGGCGCGAATGCTGTAATGATGTTGGCCACCTCGATTATTGTGCGAAGTAGATGTGCACGAGGATTGTCATTCCCTTCCCATGAAAGAACTAGCTTTTAGGGTTTACTCCTCTTTCTGGTGTGGCCGTGAGTATGATTTCCTTTGGGGCGTGCCTATTCGGTCAAGCGAGTTTCCTACCGCATGAAGTGGTGATGCAGAGTCCTGTCGTCCCATTTCTTCGCATATGCACAAAATGACTTTGAAACCAATTGGTTTGCGTCCATGATGGCTCTCTTGTGTCTGATAAAATATTTCCATGCGCTTTATGTAATAATCGCTACTCGTATTATTCCATTTTAGTTATCTCAACGGTGAAAACAGTGTAAGAGAATTTTCATTAGGATGTCAATAATTTCTGTCGTACCGAAGGATGTGGGTAATTCCAAGCCAAGCATAGATGATGAGTTCTTCACAACATCCGCTACAATTAGAAAAAATCATCCCAAGTATGTGTCGATCCTCCTGACCGTTCGGAAAGTGAAGGAGAGGCCCGTTCGGTTCGTCCGGGTAGTATAATAAGGTTTTGTATTCGAGAAAAGAGTACCATGCTTCTCCCATTGACTTTAAGACCAAAGAAGTAAGCCCGTTGCGTCACTTTGAGAAATGGATGTGATTCATGTTGAGCGAGGAATGTGTAAAGGCCAGCTTGACCAAGGCATAGATTATTGATGATGTCGCGGCTTCCGTAATTCTTCAAATTAGGAAAGATATTCCCGTGCTTGGTTACTTTTATTTCCGGATGGTGTCCAGGACACTCATACGGCTATATGCATGTCGGGTGAAATGACCATATCCTTAGAGAGCGTGGTTGTATTGTTTGAACCTTCCCGTAATTGGAAACCTTGATGTTAGGTTGTCTCGTGGATGAAGAAGAAATGCATGCCGCCACAGTTTGCGAAATCAAAAGGATTCGTTCGGAAAGGAAACGAGACGAAGTGCTTTTATGACTGGTGGGTGTCTCGGTGGTTTCTGATGAGTTGGAGTCGAATCGGAAGAATAATACGCTTTATGTCTCGGCGTTCTTGGCTCTTTTGGTTATCCAGAGATATTTTTGATGACGGCTCCGTGAAGAAGGAGATAAGGCAGAACTTATCAAGTTTGCTATAAAAATGGCAAAAGGCGTCGTTCTCCCTATTGGCGCTTTGTTTCTTGGTTCTCTGTCGCACACTTGGATCACCGGTCTCGGATATGTGTGCTTTAAACGGCTATATGAAAGTGGATTCGTACATTCATGCCGCCTTTCTTCAGCGTGGCTGTGGAGCACTTCGATAAGTACGCCCCAAAATCGTTGGTCTGTACTTCCCGAGTCTTGGGGTGGCTCCAGATACGCTACTGGTCGAATAGGCGTCCAAAGATTGGCTCGAACCTGGTTGGATTTCTTGACAACTCGTACACGGTTAATTTTCGTCCATGGGCTCCGGTGCATGTGTCTATAACTCAGATTAGTACCTTTGCTCATGTTCCGAACATGTCTTTATCTTCTGATAAAGAGGATCTGAGTGTTGGAGAGATGGTGTTCATGCGAAGCCGCACGCCCTGGCCATGTACCTTCTTTCTTTCGAGGATGTTGCAAAGCAATCTCTTACAACATTGATAGGGCGGTTCGGCATATGGGTTTTGACCAAGGGGTCCACTCGTTCGTCGGTAGGTTGTTCCAAATCCCGTTGTCCACCTGTTCTCGATGCTAGTGCTCTTGCGTCGGTCAAATTCTCCTTTTCTCGCTTGCATGAACGAAATCCATCAACAACCTCCAAATATAACATATTTTGGCAGATGAGTTTCTTGCTATCCATGAATTCGTGAATGATGTGGTAGAAAATCGTAGCGGTAAGCCTTCTCCGAGATTTTAGCGAAACATCCATTGGCTTTGAGGGATCCCAAGCGAAAATCCGTTAGCCCGAATGCGAGATAGTCCCCAAGTGAAGGAGCGAAGATCTAAAAGCCGTCTTTGGTGGTTTTCGATCGGATCCGATGGCTCTCCCGACTTTTAGCTCTTCCAATATGCGAGCACGTATAATTTTCTTCCCGATTCAGTCGGATTGCGTATATCTTTGTCTCATTTCGAGTGTCTCGTTATTGTGCCTTGCCTAGGGTCTTAGCAGCGTGAACGCCTTCACTAAACTTGCACGTAGTCGAAAACCGCACCTCTTGAGACGGAAGCGGCGATGCCGAGCCTACCTATGGATAAGGGGAATCCGAGAAGGATGAAAGCTCGTAGTCCGAGAGATGGCGAGAGTAGTTCTTCCGATAGCAGCGTCTTTGAATCTTCCTCTAGCCGGCTTGAAAGCGAATCAATGAGTCTTCTCCATGCTATTCTTCTTCCTTCCTTCTTCCTATCCTTTTTTTTTTTTTAAAAGAGTGTCTAAGCCATGATATCACAGAGCGGCTTCTGGGATTACGAAGACGAACTTGAGATGGAAACCGGTGAAGACACGGCTTTGTCTTCAGCCGTGTCAGCCAAGCCTGGTGGCTTTGAAACAGAGGCCGATCAAGATGGAAGCGTTGTTGTGACTCAGACAGCGGAGATTGCTCACGTGAATGTTGGCGCAATTGTTATTAGGAATCCTTCGCCAGTTACTGATGCATTCGCAGGCGCCACCTTTGTTCCTCCATACCTCGGTTCCTTATCCGGATCACGTGTTGATTGGGGATTTAGCGTGCCAGCTAAACATGAGGCGTTATATACCAAGATATGGGAAAGCTACGGTCATATTGCCACGACCAAGAAAATTACTAGCCGATACGCGCTGGTTAAGCGTGTGGTGAAAGCCTTGTCTTCAATTGACGACATGTGCAACGTGAGTGGTCATACGGTTTCTGAGGACGTAATCTCGAGCTGGAGGTTCCACCGTGACATGTGCATAAAGTTCGAGTTCAATGCTCCTTGGTCCGTCGACGGTTTCTCCGAGGTTGAAAAGTTGCTGGCCCAAACAGTTGAAGGTCCTTCCGCAGACATGGTGAAGAAGCAGGAAGCGGAATTCAAAAGATTGTGCGAGCGGTGAAAGTTGAAAAGGGTGGCTCTCCAGAGCACGAGGGAGGCCTTTGCTAAGAGGAGCAAGCCGCTGTTGGAAAACTTTCCTTGAATACATTTCTGTCTTCTGAACTTTTTTATTTTTTAGTTTTTTATTTTTTGAAAGGAAAATGAAATGCCTAGTTTATGGTTTTGATTTTCTGGATTTTTTTGGGTTGATAGACAAATGTTATCTCGAAGGTTTTTGTATTTTTCTTTTGGAATGAATTGTGTAGGAAATGAAATTATCTTGGTTATGACTGAAAGTGACGCGGGCATCCCAGGAAAAACCTGGAACCGTGTGTTGTTGATGCGCGTCGTTTGCACAACAAATTAATTACTTCTTTCCACACTATTAACTGGTAATATAATGGCAAGGAGTTCGTTCCCACGAAGAGCAGGGGAGTCTTTAGTTGTTTAAAAAGTAACCAAAAGGGGGGTTTTTAGATTTTAAATCAAAGTAATTGACAAAAGAAAATATAAAAGATTTGTTGTAAATTATAAGAAGAAAGAAGACTAGGGAATCCTTCACACACTGAACCGAAACTTAATTGAATACAAGTTTATCTATTGTTGAATTTATATTGTTACCAACCGTAGAATAGCAATAAGCTCTGTTATCCCCCGGATTCCTGTTGTCACTGGATACGGAAGCGCTCGACTACCAGTTTCTATCCAAATAACCCACCAAGAATAAGCTCTCAAGGTGTAGATTAACGAATGCTTTACACTCTGTGAATCAAAGTTGATCCTAGCATCGACGCATAGGCTCGGCCCGCTTACTAGTGTTATCTTTATACACAATTGCTTAATGTAATCCCTCTATCGCCTCTTGCGATTTACTACTTATGTAAAGAATTGAGTGACAATTACACGTATCACCAACCCCAATACTAGTAGAAGAATTATTGATTGGTTAATTTAATTGATCACTTTAAATAACCCTCAATATTCTTAAACATTAAAAATAATAAAGATAATCAACAAATAAATAAAACTTGAAATAAACTTGGTTTAAGAAATTAAAGCTTCATTGTTCAGACTTTGAAATCATCCCTAATCAAAAGAAGTTTAGCTACTCATAGCTAAAAAGAATTCTACAAATAAATAAAAGAGAAAGAATAAAAATAGAATTAAATATAAAAACTCACAAGAAAAGCCAGGAGCAAAACTTTATTTCTCTCTTGTTTCTGTCTTCTAGCTAGAGAAAAAGAATAATAAAAGAAGAAGATGATATTTTTCTTTTGGTTTAGGTAGCTATTTATAGGCATCAAATACCCTAGTCGATCCACAAAAGTCGCACAAGATAGAGATTCAAAAGTCCGTGGAGTTTATCCCAAAAGAGGTGTTCGTAATTGGGTGTTGCGCGGTACACTCTAGTAGCATGTATATGGTTTCTGTTCCGTTCGATCCTTTGAGAACCCTTTGTATCCTAATCTTTACCGTCGATCTAGCCAGCCCCAATGCTCCGCAATACATTGAATCACCGCATTCTCCAAAACGCGTCAAAACCTCTGCAAACGTAATGCAAAGCGGCCCCACCACACGTCTTTTTCCGCATTTCATTTTGCTTTGCACGTCTTTCACGGGCCCCGCCAAATGACGTCATCACAGAACCCACAGAATCATTCCTCTTTCATCACTCTGTTCCGCAAACTCGAGTTCTTCATCATCACCATTCTTCATCGAGCATCAGCAGCTCCTTGAACCTGAACTTCTAACAGTCCCTGCAATCATACACAGACCATCATCACCACCATTCTTGAGTTCTTTTCCATTGCTGCCATGTTTCAACTCCATCTTCGTCAACGGAAGCAGATTATTCCTCCGTCTCGCCTCCTCACGTCATCATCACTTTCCCGTCGAGCTCAATCCACAGCTCTCGATCATCCTTCCTCACTTACGTTACTCCAAACTCGAGCCGTTCTTCTTTCATCATCCGATAATGGCAAAGACAAAGAAACTCGGACTCTCCCTAACAAGAACACTCCATCACCGAGTATTATCGGAAGTAACGGTAGTTAATAATGGCAGCAAACTCGAGCTCCAGCTTCACCTAATAATGGCAAAAAGAACATTCGAGTCTTGATTGTACTCCTTCAACAACGACCCATACTCGACATTTTTTTTCATTCTCAACTTTAACTGCCAACACTGGCCCTCCATGTTTCTTCTCCGATCATCAATGCCGCAACTAAGCCCATCGCCGATAGTCATCGCGACCAATAGCATTCCTCAGTTCACCATCATCATCATGATCAACATCATTCTTTGATACATGATGGCTGCAACACCCCCTGATGTGAAATCGGCTCCTACCCAAGCTTTATATCATTCTCCCGAACCCAAAGTGATGTATTCAAATTCGAGTATCACTATTTATCAAATCCATCATCATCGTGATCATCATGATCATCAAGCTTCCATCTGCCATTGCATGCATCTGTTTTGGAATAGAGAAGAGGAAGTGCCCTGAGTAATAAAAACCAGGTGCCTTTAGTAGTGTTTGAATTCTGGCTTCCCCTTTGTAAAAGATCGAACTGCCTTTAGCAGTTCCCTTTAAACTTGATTGCCCCTTAACATGAAGGTGTCCCTTATCATCCGGTTGGGATACCAATAGCACTTCTTTGAAATGACCATTTAGCCCTTAGTCTTCCAAGTTCTTGTTTTGCTCATAACTTCTTCATACGAACTCAGAATGACTCCGTTCTTTCGCCATCGTCTTCATATTCTCGTCCTCTACACAATGAAAAGTAGAAATCTTGTATTTGAACGAGTTACATTTGGTCTTTGGCCGTTCTCCACTTATAGCTAGCTTCTTTCCTTGCACAATTAAGTGCATATTCACTTCTTTTGGATGATTTACCTAACAAAACACAAATAAGAGAAAACAAACATAATATACAATAATTTGCAAGAAAACCAACACATACTAGCATGGAATTGACACTAAATATATGTGAAATATGCACTTATCAAATTCCCCCACACTTGCCTTTTTGCTAGTCCTCGAGCAAACTAAACTAGACTACAACAACTCCATTTCGCCGAGGATACTAAGTTACTTTTAGCGGAATGTAACAAGCCTTTAAACCCCTAGGTGTCCCTAGTGGACGAGTTATAGTCTCGTGAGGGTTTACCAGAGGTATACCCACAAAACCTACTCCAACTTCAAAGCATTCCAGCCTTCCCAAGCATCCAAAGAGCTATGAGGACATAAAGTTTCGCATGCTAGTAATAAGAAGTTAGAAATACCAAAGAACATATTCTCATTCTTAAATGTTGAGTGAGAAATAACCACACCATAATGAGAGAACGCGTGTTTGAGAGCGATCAATAAGCATTTCGCCGACTTCGCCTCACTTAAAAGGATTTTATGATAATTACACTCAATAAGACAACTTTTTTATGGGTCTCACATGTGTGTAGGTAGGAATGAAGAGAGAAATCCTACACACGTTGAATGGTGGGAAGGAAACCTTCCGAAATATTTCTGAGACTCCACAAAATCGTGGAAAACAAAGATATTTTTCTGATGATCTCTAAGAAAGGAAATCAACCATTATTATCGAGGATGGGAGTACTTACCACCTTCACATCTCGATTGCAACGATGAAAGCACCACTCTCACAAAGATCCAATAGAAACGCCTTCCTTCGGCTCGCCTTCTTCATCTTCTTGGTCTTCGTCTTCGGTCTTCAACTCGCCGATGATAATCTCTTGAACTTCGTAGAACTCTGACATTTTGTAACTCTTTTCCCTTCAATTTCCTTGTTGCTTGAAACTTCTTTATAAATTTTTCTTCCCCATGGCTTTATTGAACAAATAACAACCTAATGCAAATCTTTTTGTATTTCTTTTTTATTTTTATTTATTTTTATTTTTTTATTTTTTTCATTTTTTTTTTCTTCTATTTTTTTATTTTTTATTTTTTTTTTTAAGACAAAAAGATTGCAACTAAAAATAATAACGAAATTAAAATTAACATGGCCATAAAAGAAGTACTTTACCACTTTGATCTTCACAACTTGTATTGTCTTCGTATCATAAACTTCAATAATTCTCATCTTTTGATTTTCTCTCGCTCTTGCAAATAAGTCTTCATACTTGGATATAATTTATGCTCCTTATGTGTAAGTCTTCAACATATATGTAAATCTGCTCATTGTTGTTGCTTTACTTGGATATGAAATTTTGCTCTTCCGTGAATTGTTGCTTGTAAACCTTAAACGTCTTCAACTTTCCTTGTAGATTTTGATGTCGCTCCCTTGTTGATGATGCTGGTGTTTCTATGGATCTGTTGGCGGCGAGAGAGAGAATGGTGCTACTGCAAATCAAACTACAAGAAGGTGGTGTTCATCTATAGACGTCACCCTTATGATTGACAAAATTAGCACTCAAGAGATCAAAGAGTAGTGCTTCTATTGGTGGGAGGTTGGGTAGCTCACCATTCTACCCGGAATTAACGTACGGTGACACACACTCAAAAGAAATCTCTTTAGTCAGCCTACAAAGAAATTTGGTCTCGGTGCCTCTCGTTGATTTGAAAATAGGTAGTCTCCACTAATGATTGATCAGCAACTCTAATAATGCATTTCTCTCTGCTCCTAATTTGCATCACCTGCATGATTAAATCCATTATTTAACACTCTAACAAGCAAGAAATCCAACGTAGTTCCCTAACACTTCCAAGTTCGCTTATGTCGGTCGAATCTCTATGTAAACATACCTAGAAGTATGCTAGTGACTCTAAAATCTCTACAAGTTGGAGGTTTTTTATGCAAAAATTTGACTCAAAAAGGCTAAAAACTCTATATGCAAAATATCCAAACACTCCCCCACACTTAAACTTTACATTGTCCTCAATGTAATTGACTCGTCCTAAGTAAAGTCAAGGTGGGAAATCAAAATATGATATGAAAAGCTAAGAAAACTAAAAACAAAAGATAGAGATACAAAACCGATGGGTTGCCTCCCATTTAGCGCTTAGTTTTACGTCCTCAGCCCGACTTGGCATTCTCCAAATTACTTCTCCAGAGGAAGTAAATCACGAAGCTCAATCTCATCAACATCCACCGTAGTGAAGTTCTCGTAGTATGGCTTCGCCTCTATGGCCGTTGATCTTGAAAACTTTCCCGCTTTTGGACTAGTTATTTCAACTGCACCATGAGGAAAAACATTAGTAACAACAAATGGTCCCACCCATCGGGACCTTAGCTTGCCAGAAATAACTTAAGACGAGAATTAAATAAAAGAACTTTTTTGTCCCACAACAAAACTTTTTCGAGAAATCATTTTGTCGTGGAATAACTTCGTCTTTTCCTTGTATATACGAGAGCTCTCATAAGCATCATTACGTATCTCCTCCAGCTCATTTATTTGTAGCTTCCTTTGTTTCCCAGCTTCATCATACTCCATGTTGTACATCTTTACCGCCCAAAAAGCCTTATGCTCAAGTTCAACTGGGAGATGACAAGCTTTTCCATAAACCAACCGATATGGAGACATACCAATTGGTGTCTTATACGCCGTTCTATACGCCCAAAGTGCATCATTAAGCCTGAAGCTCCAATCTTTTCTTGTAGTATTGACAGCTTTTCTCAGAATGGACTTGATCTCGCGATTTGAGATTTCAGCTTGCCCACTAGTTTGTGGGTGATACGGCGTGCCAACCTTGTGTGTAATGTTGTACTTCTTTAGGAGAGCATGAAAGGATTTCTTGAAATGCGAACCTCCATCACTGATAACCACTCTTGGTGTACCATGTCTAGAGAAAATATATTCCTTCACAAACTCACAAACAACTTGAGAATCATTAGTAGGGGTGGCTTTAGCTTCCACCCATTTAGAAACATAATCCACAGCAAGAAGTATATAATATTTTCCATTCGAATTAACAAAAGGGCCCATAAAATCAATACCCCACACATCGAAAATCTCTACATGAAGAATCGGTGTGAGTGGCATTTGATTTCGAGCACCTAGATTGCCCGTTCGTTGACATCTATCACAAGATTTGCAAAAAGCATATGCATCCTCGAATAGGGTAGGCCAATAAAAGCCACTCTCAAGAACTTTGAGAGCGGTACGTTTAGAACCAAAGTGACCACCGCATGCATAAGAATGACAAAAAGATAGAATTGATTGAAATTCGTAGTTAGGTACGCACTCGCGGATAATCTGATCAAGACCGTATTTCCACAAGTAGGGCTCATCCCACACATACTGTTTGGCTATTTTCTTAAGCTTTAACTTTTGAAAATTAGACATCGTACTAGGTACTTGCCTTGTAACCAAATAGTTTACTATATCAAAGCATACCAAGGTGTTGATTCTTCAATTGAGAAAAGTTGTTCGTCCTAAAACGATCTTGTAAGGGAAGTTCTTCTTCGATACAACAAGTCTACTAAGATGATCCGCAACAAGATTCTCGATACCTTTCTTATCTCTCGATTTCAATACTCAATTCTTGCAAAGAAAAGAATCCATCTTATGAGTCTTGGCTTGGCCTCCTTCTTTTTCAATAGGTACCGAAGTGCCGCATGATCGTAATATACAATCACTTTTGTACCCACTAAATATGATCTAAATTTTTCTAGTGCAAATACTATAGCCAAAGAACTCTTTCTTAGTGGTTGAATAATTGATTTGAGCCTCATTAAGGGTCCTTGATGCATAATAAATCACATGTGACCACTTGTCCACTTTCTCGACCCAAAATAGCTCCGATCGCATAATCACTTGCATCACACATTAACTCGAACGGCAAACTCCAAAGTGACTTAATAATTGGTGCAGTAGTCAACATTTCCTTCAATTTATCAAAGGCATCCTTGCACTCCCGATCGAAGTTAAAGGCAACCTCTTTTTGCAACAATTTGCACATCGGATTGAGATTTTGGAGAAATCTTTGATAAACCGCCTATAAAAACCTCGCATGACCAAGAAACGAGCGAATCTCCTCACCGAAGTGGGGTATTGTAAGTTTCTAATCAAGTCTATCTTTGCCTTGTCTACTTCGAGCCCTTGAGAGGACACGATGTGACCAAGCACTATACCATGGTTTACCATAAAGTGGCATTTCTCCCAGCTTTAAAACAAGATTAGTGTCTATGCATCTTTTAAGAACAAGTTCAAGATTATTTAAACAAATATCAAATGAATCACCATAAACACTGAAATCATCCATAAATACCTCAATGATGTTTTCCACGTAGTCAGAAAATATACTGACCATACATCTCTGAAAAGTGGCAGGCGCATTGCAAAGACCAAATGGCATTCTTCTATATGCAAATGTACCGAAAGGGCAAGTAAAGGTAGTCTTCTCTTGATCCTCCGGTGCAATAACGATTTGATTGTATCCCGAATAACCATCCAAAAAGCAATAATGAGAATGTCCCGCCAACCTCTCTAACATCTGATCAATGAAAGGCAAAGGAAAGTGATCCTCATGGGTAGCCGAATTGAGCTTTCTCGTAGTCTATGCACACTCGCCATCCAGTTTGAACTCGTGTAGGAACAAGTTCATCATCTTGGTTTCTAACAACAAAGTGACACCTGATTTCTTAGGCACCACTTGCACCGGACTAACCCACTTGTCAGTCGTAAATTGGGTAAATCACCCCCACACTTAGTAATTTGAGGATCTCTTTCTTCACGACCTCCATCATTGGGGGTTAAGCCTACGTTGAGCATCACGTGCACCGCTTGATATCATCTTCCATAAGGATTCTATGCATGCACATTGATGGACTAATGCCTTTAATGTCAAACAATTGTCCAACCAATGGCCGTTTTGTGCTCCTTCATAACCCGAAGTAGACGTTCTTCTTGTATAGCATTGAGATTCTTTGCAATAATCACTGGAAGCTCCTCTTTATCACCCAAGTAAGCATACTTTAAGTGATCGGGAAGAGGCTTCAATTCTAGTTTAGGTGCCTGCACAATAGAAGGTAAAGGAACCTCATTAGTTACAGGTAAAGAAATATAAGAGATATTACCCGTTCGAGCTTCTTGTAATGTTGTTAAAGCACCACACATCTCCACTATCTCTTTGACTAGTTCGACGTCCACATTCGGCTGCCCATGAACGTCCAAATCAATGCTATTTCGCAACACTACTCCAAGTTCGTCTTCATTGCTCAAATCAAACATTTGTTGTGCCAATGAACCAATAACATCAATAGAGAAAGCGAGTGCACATCACTAGGATAACGCATGGCCTCAAATATGTTGAAGCGAATTATCTCCTTATCAAATTCCATAGTGAGTGTACCATTGTCCACATCAATCTTCGTCTTTGCAGTTTTCATAAACGGTCTCCCAAGAAGTAACGAAGTAGATGAACAATTTTCTCCATTTTCCATATCCACAATGTAGAAATCAACCTAAAAATTAACCGATTCACTTGAACTAACACGTCCTCCACGACTCCCTTAGGATATATATTGGACTTGTTTGCCAATTGAATAGTAATATTTGCCTCTTTTAAAGGTCCAAGATTCAAAGAATCATAAACATCGGCAGACATAACACTTATGGAAGCTCCCAAATCAAGTAAAGCACGCTCAAATCGTCGGTTACCAATAGTAATTGGCACCGTGAAACCACCAGATCTTCACACTTAGCAGGCATCTTCTTCAAGAACATAGCCGTAGCACTTTCGCCCACCTGAGTAATTTGATTAGCAATCAACTTATCCTTCCTTGTGCATAAATCCTTCAAAACCTTGGCATACCTGGGTACGGTTCTGATAGCCTCAATAAATGGAATGTTGATTTGTATCTTGCTGAAAATATCCATGATCTCCTTATCTTGAGCTTGCTTCTTTGACTTGGCAAAACGACTAGGGAAAGGAGGTGGTGTGGTAAAGGTGGGAACCGTGTCCTTAGGTTGGCCGTTTGAGGTTGGCTTTTCCTTTGGTACGGTTTCCGCTTCTACTTCCTTCTCAATGTCGTCATGAACCACATGTTGTTGTTGTTGTTGTTGTGTTCTTCGTTTGTCTCCCACTTCTTAGAGTTACGGCATTGACATGCTCTCTTGGATTCACAAAAGGTTGTGATGGTAACTTTGTTGATGTTTGTGTTTTTAGCAGATTCATATCGGGCCGCCATTTGCCCCATCTCGCATTTGTAAGTCTCTAACAAAGCAAATTTTGATCATTCTTTTGTTGATATTGTAGGTTTTGTTGCAAGATAACATCTTGTTTTTGAGACATTCCCTTTTGTTCTTGCATCATAACCTTCATCATCTCCTCTAAACTGGAACTCTGAGTTTGTTGCCGAGTTTGAGGCTGGAGTTGTGATTGTTGAAAACCACCTTGTCTCGCATATGGATTAGGAGCTGCAGCTTGCTTGTTCGCATAACTGAAATTTGGGTGATCTTTCCAACCAGGATTATAAGTATTAGAGTAAGGATCATATCTTGGCCTCTCGATTAGGAAATATAGCATTTACCTCGGCATCCTCTTCATATGAAGGAACAACTCGCAGATGCTATACGTTGTACCATTTTTTCCATATTACTCATTCGTTGCTCCATGTGTGAAGAATCTCCCATCTCACTAACTCTTCTAACCACCGATGAATCTCTAGTATAAAATTGATGCGTATTTGCAGCCATGCTCTCAATCAAACTAGTAGCCTCCTCGACAGTTTTATTAGCCAAAGCACCACCGCTAGCCGCATCAATCAAGTGTCTCTCATGCGGTAGTAACCCCTCATAAAAGTGTGTAATGATAAGTTGTGGTGGTATTTGATGATGTGGGCAACTCGCCAACAATTTCTTGTACCTCTCCCAATAGTCATACAAAGATTCTCCGTAAATTTGCACAATGCCACTAATCTCCTTGCGAATAGATGCAAAATTTGATGCGAAAATACTTTTCCAAAAATGCTTTTTTCATTCCATTCCTGGTCCATGTGGTAATACTTCCTACAGGAGATAATAGAACCATGAGTCCGCTTGGTCCGTTAATGAAAACGGAAAAGCTTGTAGAAAAGCCGTATCATCATCATCATCGCTCTTTTTCATACTTCTAATCAGTATTCTCAAACTGCCGCAGTGTCGATTAGGATCTTCACCGTAGTCCCTTGAACTTTGGAACCCAATGAAGAAGGCTTGACTTAAGTTCCACCGTGTCATTTAGAGTAATACACATTGGTTGAGATTCCAAACATGGTGATGTTAGATCTCTCAACGTCTTCCTCTCTCTGGATGTGGAGGTGGAGGTGGTGGAGGTGGTGGATCTATCTCGTCGTCTGTATTAACCATCTCTTCTATAGAAGGTTCTAGTTGTAACTGCTGAGTGCTTGAAGTACCGTTCCTTTGCGAGTTTGAATTCCGCACCTCGATAATCCCAATCTTTCTAAGGTGCCGAGATTAAATACACAAACCAAAAAAATCTAGAGTAAAATCTAAGAATAAATTAAAAATTTTTTTTAATTAAAATAAAATAATAAAAATAAAAACAAAATCTAAAAACAAAATAAATAAAATAAAAATAAAATAAAACAACTAAAAGCTACCGATCAAGCTCCCAAGACAATGGCGCCAAAATTTGATGCGCGTCGTTTACAAACAAATTAATTACTTCTTTCCACACTATTAACTGGTAATATAATGGCAAGGAGTTCGTTCCCACGAAGAGCAGGGAGTTTTTAGTTGTTTAAAAAGTAACCAAAAGGGGGTTTTTAGATTTTAAATCAAAGTAATTGACAAAAGAAAATATAAAAGATTTGTTGTAAATTATAAGAAGAAAGAAGACTAGGGAATCCTTCGCCGTCACTGAACTGAAACTTAATTGAATACAAGTTTATCTATTGTTGAATTTATATTGTTACCAACCGTAGAATAGCAATAAGCTCGCTATCCCCCGATTCCTCGTTGTCACCGGATACTAAGCGCTCGACTACCGCTTTCTATCCAAATAACCCACCAAGAATAAGCTCTCAAGGTGTAGATTAACGAATGCTTTACACTCTGTGAATCAAAGTTGATCCTAGCATCGACGCATAGGCTCGGCCGCTTACTAGTGTTATCTTTATACACAATTGCTTAACAGAATCCCTCTATCGCTCTTGCGATTTACTACTTGTGTAAAGAATTGAGTGACAATTACACGTATCACCAACCCCAATACTAGTAGAAGAATTATTGATTGGTTAATTTAATTGATCACTTTAAATAACCCCTCAATATTCTTAAACATTAAAAATAATAAAGATAATCAACAAATAAATAAAACTTGAAATAAACTTGGTTTAAGAAATTAAAGCTTCATTGTTCAGACTTTGAAATCATCCCTAATCAAAAAGAAGTTTAGCTACTCATAGCTAAAAAGAATTCTACAAATAAATAAAAGAGAAAGAATAAAAATAGAATTAAATATAAAAACTCACAAGAAAAGCCAGAGCAAAACTTTATTTCTCTCTGTTTCGTCTTCTAGCTAGAGAAAAGAATAATAAAAGAAGAAGATGATATTTTTCTTTTTTAGTTTAGGTAGCTATTTATAGGCATCAAATACCCTAGTCGATCCACAAAAGTCGCACAAGATAGAGATTCAAAAGTCCGTGGAGTTTATCCCAAAAATGTTCGTAATTGGGTGTTGCGCGGTACACTCTAGTAGCATGTATATGGTTTCTGTTCCGTTCGATCCTTTGAGAACCCTTTGTATCCTAATCTTTACCGTCGATCTATCCAGCCCCAATGCTCCGCAATACATTGAATCACCGCATTCTCCAAAACGCGTCAAAACCTCTGCAAACGTAATGCAAAGCGGCCCCACCACACGTCTTTTTCCGCATTTCATTTTGCTGCACGTGCTGGACGGGCCCCGCCAAATGACGTCATCACAGCAACCCACAGAATCATTCCTCTTTCATCACTCTGTTCCGCAAACTCGAGTTCTTCACCATCACCATTCTTCATCGAGCATCAGCAGCTCCTTGAACCAACAACTTCTAACAGTCCCTGCAATCATACACAGACCATCATCACCACCATTCTTGAGTTCTTTTCCATTGCTGCCATGTTTCACAGCTCCATCTTCGTCAACGGAAGCAGCATTATTCCTCCGTCTCGTCTCCGGCGTCATCATCACTTTCCTGTCGAGCTCAATCCACAGCTCTGATCATCCTTCCTCACTGACGTTACTCCAAACTCGAGCCGTTCTTCTTTCATCATCCGATAATGGCAGCACAGCAAACTCGGACTCTCCCTAACAGCAACACTCCATCACCGAGTATTATCGGAAGTAACGGTAGTTAATAATGGCAGCAAACTCGAGCTCCAGCTTCACCTAATAATGGCAGCAGCAACATTCGAGTCTTGATTGTACTCCTTCAACAACGACCCATACTCCATTTTTTTATTTCATTCTCAACTGCACTGCCAACACTAATGGTTTCTTCTCCGATCATCAATGAACTAAGCCCATCGCTGATAGTCATCGCGACCAATAGCAGCGTTAACTTCATCATCATCATCATGATCAACATCATTCTTTGATACATGATGGCAGCAACACCCTTGATGTGAAATCAGGCTCCTACCCAAGATTCATATCATTCTCCGGAACCCAGTGATGTATTCAAATTCGAGTATCACTATTTATCAAATCCATCATCATCGTGATCATCATGATCATCAGCTCTGACTGCCATTGCATGCATGCTGTTTTGGAATAGAGAAGACGGAAGTGCCCTGAGTAATAAACCAGGTGCCTTTAGTAGTTTTGAATTCTGGCTTCCCCCTTTGTAAAAGACCGAACTGCCTTTAGCAGTTCCTTGAACTTGAATGCCCCTTAACATGAAGGTGTCCCTTAATCATCCGGTTGGGATACCAATAGCACTTCTCCTGAAATGACCATTTTGCCCTTAGTCTTCCAAGTTCTTGTTTTGCTCATAACTTCTTCATACGAACTCGAATGACTCCGTTCTTTCGCCATCGTCTTCATCTTCTCGTCCTCTACACAATGAAAAGTAGAAATCTTGTATTTGAACGAGTTACATTTGGTCTTTGGCCTTTCTCCACTTATAGCTAGCTTCTTTCCTTGCACAATTAAGTGCATATTCACTTCTTTTGGATGATTTATCTAACAAAACACAAATAAGAGAAAACAAACATAATATACAATAATTTGCAAGAAAACCAACAAATACTAGCATGGAATTGACACTAAATATATGTGAAATATGCACTTATCAAATTCCCCCACACTTGCCTTTTGCTAGTCCTCGAGCAAACTAAACTAGACTACAACAACTCCATTTCGCCGAGGATACTAAGTTACTTTTAGCGGAATGTAACAAGCCTTTAAACCCCTAGGTGTCCCTAGTGGACGAGTTATAGTCTCGTGAGGGTTTACCAAGAGGTATACCCACAAAACCTACTCCAACTTCAAAGCATTCCAAACTTCCCAAGCATCCAAAGAGCTATGAGGACATAAAGTTTCGCATGCTAGTAATAAGAAGTTAGAAATACCAAAGAACATATTCTCATTCTTAAATGTTGAGTGAGAAATAACCACACCATAATGAGAGAACGCGTGTTTGAGAGCGATCAATAAGCATTTCGCCTCGACTTCGCCTCACTTAAAAGGATTTTATGATAATTACACTCAATAAGACAGACTTTTTTTTATGGGTCTCACATGTGTGTAGGTAGGAATGAAGAGAGAAATCCTACACACGTTGAATGGTGGGAAGGAAACCTTCCGAAATATTTCTGGAGACTCCACAAAATCGTGGAAAACAAAGATATTTTTCTGATGATCTCTAAGAAAGGAAATCAACCATTATTATCGAGGATGGGAGTACTTACCACCTTCACATCTGGATTGCAACGATGAAAGCACCACTCTCCAAAGATCCAATAGAAACGCGTCTTCCTTGGCCTCGTCTTCTTCATCTTCTTGGTCTTCGTCTTCGGTCTTCAACTGCTGATGATAATCTCTTGAACTTCGTAGAACTCTGACATTTTGTAACTCTTTTCCCTTCAATTTCCTTGTTGCTTGAAACTTCTTTATAAATTTTTCTTCCCCATGGCTTTATTGAACAAATAACAACCTAATGCAAATCTTTTTGTATTTCTTTTTTATTTTTTTTTTTTATTTTTTTTTTTTTTTTTTTTTTTTTTTTTTTTTTTTTTTTTTTTTTTTTTTTTTAAGACAAAAAGATTGCAACTAAAAAAATAATAACGAAATTAAAATTAACATGGCCATAAAAGAAGTACTTTACCACTTTGATCTTCACAACTTGTATTGTCTTCGTATCATAAACTTCAATAATTCTCATCTTTTGATTTTCTCTGCTCTTGCAAATAAGTCTTCATACTTGGATATAATTTATGCTCCTTATGTGTAAGTCTTCAACATATATGTAAATCTGCTCACTGTTTGTTGCTTTACTTGGATATGAAATTTTGCTCTTCCGTGAATTGTTGCTTGTAAACCTTAAACGTCTTCAACTTTCCTTGTAGATTTTGATGTCGCTCCCTTGTTGATGATGCTGGTGTTTCTATGGATCTGTTGTTGGCGAGAGAGAGAATGGTGCTAACTGCAAATCAAACTACAAGAAGGTGGTGTTCATCTATAGACGTCACCCTTATGATTGACAAAATTAGCACTCAAGAGATCAAAGAGTAGTGCTTCTATTGGTGGGAGGTTGGGTAGCTCACCATTCTACCCGGAATTAACGTACGGTGACACACACTCAAAAGAAAGCTCTTTAGTCACTACAAAGAAATTTGATCCAGTGCCTCTGTTGATTTGAAAATAGGTAGTCTCCACTAATGATTGATCAAAGAAACTCTAATAATGCATTTCTCTCTGCTCCTAATTTGCATCACCGGCATGATTAAATCCATTATTTAACACTCTAACAAGTAAGAAATCCAACGTAGTTCCCTAACACTTCCAAGTTCGGTTATGTCGGTCGAGAATCTCTATGTAAACATACCTAGAAGTATGCTAGTGACTCTAAAATCTCTACAAGTTGGAGGTTTTTTATGCAAAATTTTTGAATTTGAAAAAAAAAACAAACTCTATATGCAAAATATCCAAACACTCCCCCACACTTAAACTTTACATTGTCCTCAATGTAATTGACTCTTCCTAAGTAAAGTCAAGGTGGGAAATCAAAATATGATATGAAAAGCTAAGAAAACTAAAAACAAAAGATAGAGATACAAAACCGATGGGTTGCCTCCCATTTAGCGCTTAGTTTTACGTCCTCGGCCGACTTGGCATTCTCCAAATTACTTCTCCAGAGGAAGTAAATCACGAAGCTCAATCTCATCAACATCCACTGTAGTGAAGTTCTCGTAGTATGGCTTCAGTCTATGGCCGTTGATCTTGAAAACTTTCCCAGTTTTTGGACTAGTTATTTCAACTGCACCATGAGGAAAAACATTAGTAACAACAAATGGTCCCACCCATCGGGACCTTAGCTTGCCAGGGAATAACTTAAGACGAGAATTAAATAAAAGATTTTTTTTTTCCCACAACAAAACTTTTTCGAGAAATCATTTTGTCGTGGAATAACTTCGTCTTTTCCTTGTATATACGAGAGCTCTCATAAGCATCATTACGTATTTCCTCTAGCTCATTTATTTGTAGCTTCCTTTGTTTCCCAGCTTCATCATACTCCATGTTGTACATCTTTACCGCCCAAAAAGCCTTATGCTCAAGTTCAACTGGGAGATGACAAGCTTTTCCATAAACCAACCGATATGGAGACATACCAATTGGTGTCTTATACGCCGTTCTATAAGCCCAAAGTGCATCATTAAGCCCGAAGCTCCAATCTTTTCTTGTAGTATTGACAGTTTTCTCCAGAATGGACTTGATCTCACGATTTGAAATTTCAGCTTGCCCACTAGTTTGTGGGTGATACGGCGTGCCAACCTTGTGTGTAATGTTGTACTTCTTTAGGAGAGCATGAAAGGATTTCTTGAAATGCGAACCTCCATCACTGATAACCACTCTTGGTGTACCATGTCTAGAGAAAATATATTCCTTCACAAACTCACAAACAACTTGAGAATCATTAGTAGGGGTGGCTTTAGCTTCCACCCATTTAGAAACATAATCCACAAAGAAGAAGTATATAATATTTTCCATTCGAATTAACAAAAGGGCCCATAAAATCAATACCCCACACATCGAAAATCTCTACATGAAGAATCGGTGTGAGTGGCATTTGATTTCGAGCACCTAGATTGCCCGTTCGTTGACATCTATCACAAGATTTGCAAAAGCATATGCATCCTCGAATAGGGTAGGCCAATAAAAGCCACTCTCAAGAACTTTGAGAGCGGTGCGTTTAGAACCAAAGTGACCACCGCATGCATAAGAATGACAAAAAGATAGAATTGATTGAAATTCGAGTTAGGTACGCACCATGGATAATCTGATCAACACCATATTTCCACAAGTAGGGCTCATCCCACACATACTTGTTTGGCTATTTTCTTAAGCTTTAACTTTTGAAAATTAGACATCGTACTAGGTACTTGCCTTGTAACCAAATAGTTTACTATATCAAAGATACCAAGGTGTTGATTCTTCAATTGAGAAAAGTTGTTCGTCCTAAAACGATCTTGTAAGGGAAGTTCTTCTTCGGATACAACAAGTCTACTAAGATGATCCGCAACAAGATTCTCGATACCTTTCTTATCTCGATTTCAATACTTGAATTCTTGCAGCAAAAGAATCCATCTTATGAGTCTTGGCTTGGCCTCCTTCTTTTTCAATAGGTACCGAAGTCTTTGCATGATCGAATATACAATCACTTTTGTACCCACTAAATATGATCTAAATTTTTCTAGTGCAAATACTATAGCCAAAAGCAACTCTTTCTCGGTGGTTGAATAATTGATTTGAGCCTCATTAAGGGTCCTTGATGCATAATAAATCACATGTGACCTCTTGTCCACTTTCGACCCAAAATAGCTCCGATCGCATAATCACTTGCATCACACATTAACTCGAACGGCAAACTCCAGTCGGGTGACTTAATAATTGGTGCGGTAGTCAACATCTCCTTCAATTTATCAAAGGCATCCTTGCACTCCCGATCGAAGTTAAAGGCAACCTCCTTTTGCAACAATTTGCACATCGGCATTGAGATTTTGGAGAAATCTTTGATAAACCGCCTATAAAAACCTCGCATGACCAAGAAACGAGCGAATCTCCCTCACCGAAGTGGGGTATTGTAAGTTTCTAATCAAGTCTATCTTTGCCTTGTCTACTTCGAGCCCTTGAGAGGACACGATGTGACCAAGCACTATACCATGGTTTACCATAAAGTGGCATTTCTCCCAGGTTTAAAACAAGATTAGTGTCTATGCATCTTTTAAGAACAAGTTCAAGATTATTTAAACAAATATCAAATGAATCACCATAAACACCGAAATCATCCATAAATACCTCAATGATGTTTTCCACGTAGTCGAAAATATACGACCATACATCTCTCGAAAAGTGGCAAAGCATTGCAAAGACCAAATGGCATTCTTCTATATGCAAATGTACCGAAAGGGCAAGTAAAGGTAGTCTTCTCTTGATCCTCCTAAGTGCAATAACAATTTGATTGTATCCCGAATAACCATCCAAAAAGCAATAATGAGAATGTCCCGCCACCTCTCTAACATCTCGATCAATGAAAGGCAAAGGAAAGTGATCCTTGCGGTAGCCGAATTGAGCTTTCAGTAGTCTATGCACACTCGCCATCCAGTTTGAACTCGTGTAGGAACAAGTTCATCATCTTGGTTTCTAACAACAGTGACACCTGATTTCTTAGGCACCACTTGCACCGGACTAACCCACTTGCTGTCGAAATTGGGTAAATCACCCCACACTTAGTAATTTGAGGATCTCTTTCTTCACGACCTCCATCATTGGGGGTTAAGCCTACGTTGAGCATCACGTGCCGAAGCTTGATATCATCTTCCATAAGGATTCTATGCATGCACATTGATGGACTAATGCCTTTAATGTCAAGCAATTGTCCAACCAATGGCCGTTTGTGCTCCTTCAGAACCCGAAGTAGACGTTCTTCTTGTATAGCATTGAGATTCTTTGCAATAATCACTGGAAGCTCCTCTTTATCACCCAAGTAAGCATACTTTAAGTGATCGGGAAGAGGCTTCAATTCTAGTTTAGGTGCCTGCACAATAGAAGGTAAAGGAACCTCATTAGTTACGGGTAAAGAAATATAAGAGATATTACCCGTTCGAGCTTCTTGTAATGTTGTTAAAGCACCACACATCTCCACTATCTCTTTGACTAATTCGACGTCCACATTCGGCTGCCCATGAACGTCCAAATCAATGCTATTTCGCAACACAACTCCAAGTTCGTCTTCATTGCTCAAATCAAACATTTGTTGTGCCAATGAACCAATAACATCAATAGAGAAAGCGGAGTGCACATCACTAGGATAACGCATGGCCTCAAATATGTTGAAGCGAATTATCTCTTTATCAAATTCCATAGTGAGTGTACCATTGTCCACATCAATCTTCGTCTTTGCAGTTTTCATAAACGGTCTCCCAAGAAGTAACGAAGTAGATGAACAATTTTCTCCATTTTCCATATCCACAATGTAGAAATCAACCGAAAAATTAACTGATTCACTTGAACTAACACGTCCTCCACGACTCCCTTAGGATATATATTGGACTTGTTTGCCAATTGAATAGTAATCTTTGCCTCTTTTAAAGGTCCAAGATTCAAAGAATCATAAACATCGGCTGACATAACACTTATGGAAGCTCCCAGATCAAGTAAAGCACGCTCAAATCGTTGGTTACCAATAGTAATTGGCACTATAAAACCACCAGGATCTTCACACTTAGCAGGCATCTTCTTCAAGAACATAGCCGTAGCACTTTCGCCCACCCGAGTAATTTGATTAGCAATCAACTTATCCTTCCTTGTGCATAAATCCTTCAAAACCTTGGCATACCTGGGTACGGTTCTGATGGCCTCAATAAATGGAATGTTGATTTGTATCTTGCTGAAAATATCCATGATCTCCTTATCTTGAGCTTGCTTCTTTGACTTGGCAAAACGACTAGGGAAAGGAGGTGGTGTGGTAAAGGTGGGAACCGTGTCCTTAGGTTGGCCGTTTGAGGTTGGCTTTTCCTTTGGTACGGTTTCCGCTTCTACTTCCTTCTCAATGTCGTCATGAACCACATGTTGTTGTTGTTGTTGTTGTGGTTCTTCAGTTTGTCTCCCACTTCTTAGAGTTACGGCATTGACCTGCTCTCTTGGATTCACAAAAGGTTGTGATGGTAACTTTGTTGATGTTTGTGTTTTTAAAAATTCATATCGGTCGCCATTTGCCCCATCTCGCATTTGTAAGTCTCTAATTACGCTTTCATCATTCTTTTGTTGATATTGTAGGTTTTGTTGCAAGATAACATCTTGTTTTTGAGACATTCCCTTTTGTTCTTGCATCATAACCTTCAGCATCTCCTCTAAACTGGAACTCTGAGTTTGTTGTTGAGTTTGAGGCTTGAGTTGTGATTGTTGAAAACCACCTTGTCTTGCATATGGATTAGGAGCTGCAGCTTGCTTGTTCGCATAACCGAAATTTGGGTGATCTTTCCAACCGGATTATAAGTATTAGAGTAGGATCATATCTTGGCCTCCGATTAGGAAATATAGCATTTACCTCGGCATCCTCTTCATATGAAGGAACAATGCAGATGCTATACGTTGTACCATTTTTTCCATATTACTCATTCGTTGCTCCATGTGTGAAGAATCTCCCATCTCACTAACTCTTCTAACCACCGATGAATCTCTAGTATAAAATTGATGCGTATTTGCAGCCATGCTCTCAATCAAACTAGTAGCCTCCTCGATAGTTTTATTAGCCGATTGCACCACCGCTAGCCGCATCAATCAAGTGTCTCTCATGCGGTAGTAACCCCTCATAAAAGTGTGTAATGATAAGTTGTGGTGGTATTTGATGATGTGGGCAACTCGCCAACAATTTCTTGTACCTCTCCCAATAGTCATACAAAGATTCTCCAAATCAGTACAATGCCACTAATCTCCTTGCGAAAAGATGCGAATAGATGCGGCTTTAGAAGCGGGAAAATACTTTTCCAAAAACAACTTTTTCATTCCTGGTCCATGTGGTAATACTTCCTAAGGGGAGATAATAGAACCATGAGTCTGCTTGGTCCGTTAATGAAAACGGAAAAGCTTGTAGAAAAGCTGTATCATCATCATCATCGCTCTTTTTCATACTTCTAACAGATTCGAAACTGCAGGTGTCGATTAGGATCTTCACCGGTAGTCCCTTGAACTTTGGAACCCAATGAAGAAGGCTTGACTTAAGTTCCACTGTGTCATTTAGAGTAATACACATTGGTTGAGATTCCAAACATGGTGATGTTAGATCTCTCAACGTCTTCCTCTCTGGAGGTGGAGGTGGAGGTGGTGGAGGTGGTGGATCTATCTCGTCGTCTGTATTAACCATCTCTTCTGTAGAAGGTTCTAGTTGTAACTGCTGACGTGCTTGAAGTACCGTTCCTTTGCGAGTTTGAATTCCGCACCTCAGATAATCCCAATCTTTCGGTGCCAGAGATTAAATACCTGAAACCAAAAAAAAATCTAGAGTAAAATCTAAGAATAAAATTTTTTTTTTTTTTAATTAAAATAAAATAACAAAAATAAAAAAATCAAAAACAAAATCTAAAAAAAAATACTAAAATAAAATAAAACAACTAAAAGCTACCGACTGCTCCCCGGCAACGGCGCCAAAATTTGATGCGCGTCGTTTACACAACAAATTAATTACTTCTTTCCACACTATTAACTGGTAATATAATGGCAAGGAGTTCGTTCCCACGAAGAGCAGGGAGTCTTTAGTTGTTTAAAAAGTAACCAAAAGGGGGGGTTTTTAGATTTTAAATCAAAGTAATTGACAAAAGAAAATATAAAAGATTTGTTGTAAATTATAAGAAGAAAGAAGACTAGGGAATCCTTCTCCGTCACCGAATCGAAACTTAATTGAATACAAGTTTATCTATTGTTGAATTTATATTGTTACCAACCGTAGAATAGCAATAAGCTCTGCTATCCCCCCCGGATTCCTGTTGTCACTGGATACGGAAGTGCTCGACTACCAGTTTCTATCCAAATAACCCACCAAGAATAAGCTCTCAAGGTGTAGATTAACGAATGCTTTACACTCTGTGAATCAGGTTGATCCTAGCATCAGACGCATAGGCTCGGCCGCTTACTAGTGTTATCTTTATACACAATTGCTTAACAGAATCCCTCTATCAGCTCTTGCGATTTACTACTTATGTAAAGAATTGAGTGACAATTACACGTATCACCAACCCCAATACTAGTAGAAGAATTATTGATTGGTTAATTTAATTGATCACTTTAAATAACCCCTCAATATTCTTAAACATTAGAAATAATAAAGATAATCAACAAATAAATAAAACTTGAAATAAACTTGGTTTAAAAAATTAAAGCTTCATTGTTCGGACTTTGAAATCATCCCTAATCAAAAAGAAGTTTAGCTACTCATAGCTAAAAAGAATTCTACAAATAAATAAAAGAGAAAGAATAAAAATAGAATTAAATATAAAAACTCACAAGAAAAGCCAGGAGCAAAACTTTATTTCTCTCTCTTTCATCTTAGCTAGAGAGAAAAAGAATAATAAAAGAAGAAGATGATATTTTTCTTTTGGTTTAGGTAGCTATTTATAGGCATCAAATACCCTAGTCGATCCACAAAAGTCGCACAAGATAGAGATTCAAAGTCGGTGGAGTTTATCCCAAAAGAGGTGTTCGTAATTGGGTGTTGCGCGTACACTCTAGTAGCATGTATATGGTTTCTGTTCCGTTCGATCCTTTGAGAACCCTTTGTATCCTAATCTTTACCGTCGATCTAGCCAGCCCCAATGCTCCGCAATACATTGAATCACCGCATTCTCCAAAACGCGTCAAAACCTCTGCAAACGTAATGCAAAGCGGCCCCACCACACGTCTTTTTCCGCATTTCATTTTGCTGCACGTGCTGGACGGGCCCCGCCAAATGACGTCATCACAGCAACCCACAGAATCATTCCTCTTTCATCACTCTGTTCCGCAAACTCGAGTTCTTCATCATCACCATTCTTCATCGAGCATCAGCAGCTCCTTGAACCTGAACTTCTAACAGTCCCTGCAATCATACACAGACCATCATCACCACCATTCTTGAGTTCTTTTCCATTGCTGCCATGTTTCACAGCTCCATCTTCGTCAACGGAAGCAGCATTATTCCTCCGTCTCGTCTCCGGCGTCATCATCACTTTCCTGTCGAGCTCAATCCACAGCTCTGATCATCCTTCCTCACTGACGTTACTCCAAACTCGAGCCGTTCTTCTTTCATCATCCGATAATGGCAGCACAGCAAACTCGGACTCTCCCCTAACAGCAACACTCCATCACCGAGTATTATCACCAGTAACGGTAGTTAATAATGGCAGCAAACTCGAGCTCAGCTTCACCTAATAATGGCAGCAGCAACATTCGAGTCTTGATTGTACTCCTTCAACAACGACCCATACTCGACATTTTTTTTTCATTCTCAACTGCACTGCCAACACTGGCCCTCCATGTTTCTTCTCCGATCATCAATGCCGCAACTAAGCCCATCGCTGATAGTCATCGCGACCAATAGCAGCGTTAACAGTTCACCATCATCATCATGATCAACATCATTCTTTGATACATGATGGCAGCAACACCCCTGATGTGAAATCAGGCTCCTACCCAAGCTTTATATCATTCTCCGGAACCCAGTGATGTATTCAAATTCGAGTATCACTATTTATCAAATCCATCATCATCGTGATCATCATGATCATCAAGCTCTGACTGCCATTGCATGCATGCTGTTTTGGAATAGAGAAGAGGAAGTGCCCTGAGTAATAAACCAGGTGCCTTTAGTAGTGTTTGAATTCTGGCTTCCCCCTTTGTAAAAGATCGAACTGCCTTTAGCAGTTCCCTTGAACTTGATTGCCCCTTAACATGAAGGTGTCCCTTATCATCCGGTTGGGATACCAATAGCACTTCTTTGAAATGACCATTTAGCCCTTAGTCTTCCAAGTTCTTGTTTTGCTCATAACTTCTTCATACGAACTCAGAATGACTCCGTTCTTTCGCCATCGTCTTCATATTCTCGTCCTCTACACAATGAAAAGTAGAAATCTTGTATTTGAACGAGTTACATTTGGTCTTTGGCCGTTCTCCACTTATAGCTAGCTTAACTTTCCTTGCACAATTAAGTACAAATTCCCTTCTTTTGGATGATTTACCTGACAAAACACAAATAAGAGAAAACAAACATAATATACAATAATTTGCAAGAAAACCAACACATACTAGCATGGAACTGACATTAAATATATGTGAAATATGCACTTATCAGTTGTAGATGACATGGGATGAAACATAACATGACTATCGGTTTTTCCATTCTCATGAAAACTTGAAATAGCAAAACCACGTATCTTGTCTAGGTAAGACTTACTCGGTTTCTCATATCTCCACGATGAAAAGGGAACCTTAAGTGTAATCACAGAGTTTTATGGGAAGCGCCACCATGATTGTAGAAAGTCCCCGGTCGTTCGGGTTTCACCGGTAGCCGAAGTCGGCGATTCTCGGGCGGATCGTTTGCTTCAATTTTAAAGTCCCAGGTCGTGTCATGACTGATAATCAGATCGTCAGTAGCCCAGTCGTCGATCCTTGAGCTGGATCACTGCTTCTACCATTTGATGTAGGGTCGAAGCATGAGATCGATGGTCAAAGATTGACATTATGTGAAAGATCAATCTCCCACGTAGTCGCCAATTATTTGTGGGTGAAAATAGTTTACTGCTGATTTCGGTAACCGGGTGTGTGGGTGAGAAACAAATTTAAACCCTAAACAATGTCTTTGCAAGGAGTACTTTAGATTCGAGAGATCAATTTGTACAAGTCCAGCCTAAACCAAGAAATGGCCATTCCCGGACTTGCTTCGGTCTACAAAGTGGAGGAGAATGGGTCGGTTTTGGGGAGGGAAGCAAGGAAAGTGATGAGACCAAGAATAGTTGATTCTGGAAGAGTAGTTGTGTTACGACTTGTATCGAAAAGTGGGAAGCTAACGAGATGGGAAAGCTAGCCAATGTTTTGTGGTGTATCCTCCCAATCGAACTTGTTGTTCGGTGGAAATAGTGACCTATTTATACAAGTCGAAGTGAAACGTACTACTCAGGTCTCATTAAGGAATGGAAACATGGGTGAATAAATGGGAGGAGGTGGTAACGTTAACGCATGGAATTGATGTTCCATAAAACCGTTAACGCATGAAATTGATGTTCCATAAAACCTTTAACGCATGGAATTGATGTTCCATAAAAATAACGTTCACCATTAACTCCTGTATTTACTAACCGCCTCATCCTTATGACACTTCCTTATGACGGGCGTAGTGTGCAGCCTTGTATTTTGTAAACCGCCAAACCAATACCCAAAGAGATCCCCGAGTTTGTGATATGTGTTGATGACTCGAATGTTTTTGTGGAAAACATGTAGCATGTTGTTGTTGCCTAGCAAGTCAAATCTCTTGGGGAGACTTGATAGCTTAGTGACCTTCGACGGTCGAGATTTTGCATCTCAAGAGGAAAGATAGCGTTGATCGTTGCACTGCTTTCGTTTTGGTAGCCGCGTAGGGAATGCCAAATGGTGGCGCGGCTATCTTGGCATGCTATTGGCATGGCATGGTTTAGCGTGGCCAAACTTAGGTTTTCGGGCCAAAGGTTACCATGCGTCGTCTAGTAACCTTGGATGGCTAGGATTTGCTCACGGGATTGATGGGGGACCGTGGATCGTCGCACGCCTTTGTTTTTGGTAGGCTGCGTAGGGAAGGCCCCGGCATGGTGGCGCGGCTAGGTTGGCATGCGTTGGCATGGCATGGTCTGCGTGGCCAAACTTAGGTTTCGGGCCAAGGGCTTAGCATGTCGTTGGCACATGGCGCGAAGTAGCACGAGGCTGGGGCCAAGCGAGGTGCGGTTTGTCTTGGCATGTGGGCCAAGGGTTTGGCGTGAATGGTTTGGCTTGGCATGCCATGGGCGCATGGTGCGGCTAGCATGGCTAGAGCCAAGGCAAGGTGCGGTTTGGCTTGGCATATGGGGCCAAGGGCTTGGCGTGAATGGTTTGGCTTTGCATGTGGCGGGACCAAGGGCTTGACATGTCATGGGCGCATGGTGCGGCTAGCATGGCTAGGGCCAAGGCAAGGTGCGGTTTGGCTTGGCATGTGGGGCCAAGGGTTTGGCGTGAATGGTTTGGCTGGGCATGGCGGGGCCAAGGGCTTGGCATGCCATGGGCGCATGGTGCGGCTAGCATGGCTAGGGCCAAGGCAAGGTGCGGTTTGGATTGGCATGGTGGGGCCAAGGGTTTGGCATGCCGTTGGCACATGGCGCGGCTAGCATGGCTAGGGCCAAGGCAAGGTGCGGTTTGGCTTGGCATGTGGGGCCAAGGGTTTGGCATGCCGTTGGCACATGGCGTGGCTAGCATGTCTAGGGCCAAGGAAAGGTGCGGTTTGGCTTGGCATGTGGGGCCAAGGGTTTGGTAGGTTCGGTGGCATGGTTGGCATGCCTTGGCGTGGTGGGTGTGGGCGGCACGGTTGCCATTAGCACAAGAGTGCGGCTAGCATGGTTGGCATGCCTTGGCGCGGTGGGTGTGGGCGGCACGGTTCTCGGGTGGCCTGGGTCAAAACTAGCATGGTTGGCATGCCTTGGCGCGGTGGGTGTGGCCGGCACGGTTTGCTATTGGCACAAGAGTGCGGCTAGCATGGTTGGCATGCCTTGGCGCGGTGGGTGTGGCGGCACGGTTTGCCATTAGCACAAGGTGCGGCTAGCATGGTTGGCATGCCTTGGCGCGGTGGGTGTGGGCGCACGGTTTGCCATTGGCACAAGGGTGCGGCTAGCATGGTTGGCATGCCTTGGCGCGGTGGGTGTGGGCGGCATGATTTGCCATTGGCACGGGGTGCGACTAGCATGGTTGGCATGCCTTGGCGCGGTAGGTGTGGGGCGGCATGATTTGCCATTGGCACAAGGGTGCGGCTAGCATGGTTGGCATGCCTTGGCGCGGTGGGTGTGGTCGGCATGATTTTCCATTGGCACGGGGGTGCGGCTAGCATGGTTGGCATGCCTTAGCGCGGTAGGTGTGGGCGGCATGATTTGCCATTGGCACGAGGGTGCGGCTAGCATGGTTGGCATGCCTTGGCGCGGTAGGATGTGGCGGCATGATGAGCCATTGGCACGTGCGGTGTGAGAATTAGGGTTTTGGTTTTTCGAAACCCTAATTTGTATTAAAAAAAAAGGTACCACGGTAATTATCTCATTGAAAAATTAAAGGATTCAATAAATGTGCTTGGTTTGGATATTATTACTCAAGTTACAGGGCGTCACAACACGACTAGGGTTTTACGATTTTACCCCAAAGTTAAAAACCACCATCAACAGAAGTATAACACTTATCTTTTGAACTTCGTAAATACGACATCAACATAATCTATGTATTTAGTTACTTGATTATGTGTAAGAATATAGGTATGATTTCATCATAGGAAACTATGCATTATTTTTTTTATTTTAAATATATTTCAATTTATTTATAATAAAAATAAATAAACAAAAATCATACAAAGCTAGTGGTACGGCAACCTAGCGACAAGTTTGGGCTCAACCCCTCTTTGAATATAAATGCCTAATCTATGGAAAATAAAGCTACCAAAAAACCGCTACTAGCGTCATTATTAACAAGACAGGTTCTTAAAACGCTTAAAGAAACATAAAGTATCTTCACCAAGTTCCCAAAGTAGAAAAGCCAGGACTCCCCAGGACCATAACCAAGTGAAGTGCACTTGTCTAAATATTTAGCACGCTTTCTTGAAACCGCCATAGAAATAGCTTTCCACTGGACAAAAGAACGTATACCATCACCAATAAAGGAGAGACACCACATCCATACAAACATCTTGACCATTTTCCCGCCTGAGAACAAGAATATCGGCGGGCCTCAAGTCTTTATCCTCATCCGAGAGAATACCAAGAGAGACTTCCTTGCGAGGCGAGGCACATTATCTTTGTAACAAATATCAACAACAATATCACGGACAAGATCATGTCGAAACTTACTTCCAACATCTTTAGCACAATGAAGCGCATGGTCTCCAAAGATGTCCATAGATTTGTTACAACTAGTACATAAGCCATTCTCAACAAACAGTGGGATACCAAGGCGATAACAAAGCACGGCTCGGAACTATCTAGGCCCGATACACTGATTAAGCCCACTGATTGGTACAAATAATAAATAATCCACGGCGTGCTTGATACGGTTACACGCCACAAAATAGAATCTCTTACAAACATAGAGAATTAGTGCAGGATTTGCTTCTTATTGCATCAAAATAAGTGATCCGGGGAGTGCATGGAAATGGGGGCAGTATCATCGACACTGTAAGAAGGAGGTAATCCACATACCTGAATAAAGTTCTGAAGAGCTAACTGATAAGAAGAGCCTTTGTTTGTTGAGAATAAACTACCCAGAATTATCTTCTGTACTGAAGCAGTCTGGTTCTGAGAGGCAAGGAAACAGTAGGTAAGGGTGTCTGCCATGGTGTAGATGCCAAGGCCACCATCTTTGATAGGCAAAGTAGCAAATCTATGATATAAAGGACCAAACCCTGCACCGTCTCCGGTGATTATATTAAGAGTCTCAAATACTTAAGTAGATGGTCGAAAAAAAAGATCAGTTGCTGATTGCAAGGCTGCTGGATTGGTAGTATGCATTGCAAAACATAAACGAGACACACCAGTGCAATTTCATTATTACATTGGTTTAAGGAAGTAGAAGTATGAACTTGTTTCATAATCAAAAGATAAATCAAGTATGTTGGTCCGGTTCTTTATTAAATATCTTTTGGATGACCAATACAAGATGACAAGGTAGAACTTATCTTGACTTATGTTGATAATCAAGTATAACCGGTCATAGCCTATAGTGTGTAGCATGGTGGAACCGGTCACAAGATGATTTGGAAAGCAGGGTGTAATCGGTCAAAAGCTACATTGGGAAGCATTGTGTAACCAGTCAGCCTATCTTAGGTACCATGGTGTAACCAGTCACAACCTATCTTGGGGACCATGGTATAACCGATCACAACTAATATTGTGAGCCATGGTATAACCGGACCCATGAGAAAAACCGAGTTTCCAAAGTTCACACATTTCTTCATGTTGTGTGTGAATTAGGAATTATGATTTGCTAAGAGAAACTTCTAGATGTCGATATTATTTGGACATGTACATAACTCTTATCATTAATTGTCCAAAAATATTCCTTGATGCTCAAGGTGATCCCATACCAAAATATTGAAAAACATTTAATTACAAGTTCAGTAAACCCGCGTAATTGCGCGGGCTGATTTATTATTATGGGTAGGGGTGAGCATTTTATCCGTAATCCGTGATTTAATCGGGACCAACCGTATTTGTGCGAATGGATGCCGGACCATTTGTTAGTGGGTCGGACGTGGATGGACTTTTGAAATCCAACGGATTATGGATTGGGCCGGATGCAACTTTGAAAATCCGTTGGACATCCATATCCGTTAGATTAAGGACATTTATATAGTTTTTAGAAAATATATGGATAGTTTTAGAATTTTTAGGTGTTTGCTTGGAGTGTTGTCCATGGCACTTCTATATATATATATATAATGTGTATGTTCTATAAGAAGTCATCTATATATGCCTATTTTTTCATTATAAATTTTAACTAACACAAATCCATTGGATTATCAGCCCCAATCCGTTCATCCGTGCCGTTGGATGTTGGATTGGATGCGGATGCCAATTTAAAATCCATAATGTATTGGATTGGATGCGGATGAGGTGGAAACCGGTCCATACCGGCCCATGCTCACCCCTAATTATGGGTGTTCGTGTATTAATTATGGTTCCCTACTTCCCTTTAATTGATCTCTCTAGCTTTACACTTATAAGTAGCATCTTGACATTCATATTGACATAGCAAAGGTGGTAAATTAATGTGCAAAAATATCACTACCTAGAAAATGTTACAAAAGCAAGAAAGTGACAGAAACCACTTCACTGAATTGTTGTAACACTATGTTTTCCCTCTGTAGAAATCTCTTTTGTTTTTTGAAGGAACAAGATTACTTCTTGATTTCATTAATATAATAAGAATTCATACATCATCTTCAAATAAATCAACCATGAAAAACATGAAAAAATAAAAAGATTAAAATACATGGATTTCAAAGATAAATTTGATGATGCCTGAAAAATGGCTTGTGATTTAGTAATCTGCCATTTTGATTTGTCTTCTTCTTCAATAAGATTTAAATGTCCCAATCGCGCAAAATATCGTTACTACAATCAATTTCGGTAGCCATTGTTCTTCACATAGGTGTAAAATCATGTCATGCCGAAGTTGATTGCCCTGGATGAAATATCTGAGACGATTGATGCAATCGATTGAACTGTAGGATCATAATATCGCCACAACAACAATTCGCGAAGATAACGGATAACAACATTGCGAGTCAGTCGCAGAAGATTAAATATAAATGACGCATTGGATGACGATAGGAGGATATGAAACACGGCGAAAGTTAAGAAGTGTCGCGAGTACGAATGTTTGTACGTCTGCGACACTTCGCAAGACATTTCCGAAAATAAAGGATAGCTTAGCTGTCATTCACTATGTACTACCCTATATAAAGGGATGAGTGGATCTGTCGTAGAGAGAGGTCTTTTGGATTGGAGGGCAAGTCATTAGGAGAGAGAAAGAGAGAGAATTTTTGTAAGTTCTTAAGTGTAATTCCATTTTCCTGTGTAAAGATTCAAGAAAGTTATTAATAAACATTCATAATTTTTCATCTATTATCTTTTGAATGGATTAGTTTAACAAAATATAGTGAGGGTGTCATATTGTCATGGGGCTTTAATTTCGCAAGAAAATTTAGGCTGTCATATTATCGCAAGCAAAATATCCTGCGAGGCAAAAATACTTGAAAAATGATAAGACAAGGTCAATGGGTTTTTACATGCAAGTGTAAAGACGTCCTGCGACCTTGTCGCAATAAAGGGTGGCAGAGTGAGACCTTTAATTAGGAAGGTCAAACTTAGAAGACCATTTCTTTCTTCTTTTTTTTGTAGAGGGAGGTCTTTTGGATTGGAGAGCAAGTCATTAGGAGAGAGAAAGAGAGAGAATTTTTGTAAGTTCTTAAGTGTAATTCCATTTTCCTGTGTAAAGATTCAAGAAAGTTATTAATAAACATTCATAATTGTTCATCTATTATCTTTTGAATGGATTAGTTTAACAAAATATAGTGAGGGGTGTATTGTGGGATTTCACTGCAACTACATATTGGCGCTAGAAAGAGGGACTGAAGAAAGAAAGAAGGCAATAAGAATCATTTAAATCAAGAAAATGAAAGAAAAAGACAATGTTAAATTAGATGAGGCAAAGGAGAAAGATATGGAGTACAGTTCGGGCACAAAGATAATGATTGATGAGTTTCATGAAAATATCAAAGGAAGAATACACAAGCGGGATTTTGAAGGAAAGAAAATCACAGATAGAGAGGTAATAGTGCCTTTAGAAGAATGGGAAAAGCAAAGGATAACATTCACAGCTTCAGAAATATCCAAAGAAAATTTGAATCACACATCTCCACTGGTAATCACCATAAACGCGTGCAAAGGAGAAGAATTAATAAAGGCAACGCAAACATGGGCAGTAAATAGAACTTTAATCGATACGGAAGTTTGGTGAATATTATGTTTTATCATGCTTACGAGAAGATGGGATATAAAGATAAAGAAATGATTCCCACGGCCTACAACATCCATGGTTTTGGTAAATCCGTAACAAAGGTTAAAGGAGAAGTAAAAATACGAATTCTGTTGGGAGACATCGAGACACGAGTAACCTTGTGTGTAGTAGATATGGAATCGCCATACAACGTATTGCTAGGAGACCATGGGTACATGCACAAAAGCAAGTAGCATCAACATTTCATCAATGTATCAAATTTCCCACACCAACTGGAATCGGCGAGATTAGAGGGAGATGTGGATAAAGGAAGAACATGTTATCAAATTGAAATAAAATATCATGAAGAGCAAGCAAAGAAGCGAAAGTAAAAAATCGGCGAAAGCGATTAAAAAGGAAGAAGAATTTAGAGTTTACATGATAAGAGCAAAGGAAGGAAAAGGATACCTAGCGAGATTTCGGGAGAAGAAAATGAACTCGCGAAAGAGTTGAAAGGACCAACCCCTATGGGAGAACCGCAAGCTAGTTACGTCAAAGAAGAGCAAACGAAAGAAGTGAATGTCGGAACTAATGAAGAGCCCAAAATGTTGAAAATTGGGACCAGATGGAAACGGATGAGGAAAAAAGGATCTTGCGAGACTATAAGGATATCTTCGCGTGGAACATGGATGATATGCAGTATAGATCCATCGATAGCTTGTCACAAGTTGGAAATAGATAAAAGGGTGAAGCCGTTCAAGCGAGAGAATTAGAAAAATCGCAATGACTTATCACCCCCAAATAGAAGAAGAATTGCGAGAAAATGCTAGATGCGGGAATCATCGGAGCCCGAAAAGTATCCCGAATGGATAGAAAATATGGTTATAGTCCCAAAGAAGAAAAAGGGGATAAGGATTTGCATAGATTTCACCGATTTAAACAAAGCTTGTCCTAAAGATAGTTTTCCATTGCGGATATCCCACAACTAGTCGAATCGGCGGCGGAAATGAAAGAATATCATCTCGGATGGGTATAAAGGTTACAACCAGATTCCTCTCGCCGAGGAAGACCAAGAGCATCACTTTTTTTGCTCCAAGAGGGTTATATTGTTATACGAAAATGTCGTTTGGTTTACGAAATCTTTGAGCAACGTACCAAAGAATGGTAGAAGAAGTGTTCGCGGAATGGATACATAAAACACTTTGAAGTATACGTAGATGATATGCTCGTAAAAGTAAGAAAAAGCGAGAAAACCATGTACAAGATCTCGAAAGAAATTTTTGAACGGATGAGGCGATTCAACATCAAAGTAAATCCCGAAAATGTACCTTCGGAGTGGCATCGGGAAAATTTTTGGGTTATATAGTATCAAAGGAAGGAATACAAGTCGGCCGGAGAAAGTGGCAGGTTCGCGATATGCCAACACCTGCGACAATAAAGGATGTTCGGAAGCTGAATGGGTTGTTAGCATCACTAGGAAGATTCATTTCGCGATCATCGATAAGTGCAAGCATTTTTTCAAAGATCTTGAAAAAGGGATCGAAATTTAAATGGACGGACGAATGTGAAAAGGCTTTACAGGAATTAAAGAACATCTAATGGAAGTATCCATTATGCAAAAAGCGAGAACCGGGAGAGGAATTGTTGGTATATCTTGCGACAACGTCGCATGCGTTAAGCGCGATATTGCTTTGCGAATAGACGCTGAGTAGAAAAACCGATTTACTATATCGATAAAACTTTTAATGCCGCAGAAAGGAATAATTCGAAGATTGAAAAACTAATCAGGCGTTAGTCTATGCAACATTTAAGCTTCGCATATATTTTCAAGCACATACTTGTCGGGGTGGTAACAAAAGTACCAATCGAATCGGTAATGAAAATTCAAAAAGATCGGAAGAGTAGAAAGGTGGAATGCCCAAATAAGTCATTATAAACTCCAATATGAAATATTATCTTCAACCAAGTCACAGGTAGTCATTATAAACTCCAATTTGAGATAATTTTCAAAGAATTTACCAAAAGAGAAATGGCTAGAAGAAGAAATGTACTTGAACAACCGGTGAGAAGAAGTGGAAGACTTGCTGGAGAAAGGAGAAATGAAAGAGGAGAATCGTCAAGGATGAATATGAGGAATGATGAAGAGAATCATGTCCAAGCTTTAATTCCACCGGTAGCAAATGAAACCGTAGGATTACGATAGAGTAAGTGTGCACACTTGGAGGACGGATTCCGAGGATGAAAGGGAAGAAGAGCAACAATTGGTAAACAATGGACAAGGAGAAGAAGATCAAAGAATGAATGGAGAAATGAATCCGGAAATGAAGAACTCACAAAGATTGGAAACATTGAGACAAACGATACATGAAGAGAGGCGACTAGAGGCGGAGGAACGAGCAAACTTGACAAGACAGAATCATGAATTAAGAATGGAAAATATAAGATTGCAAAATAGAAGATCGAGAAGCACTTTGCGAGATCGAGTTCAAGATCGACTAGGAAGAAAGAAGGAGAGCCTTACCAACGAAATTACAGAGGTAGAAAACCAACGGGAAGCACAAAATCTCGGCTCGGAACATCATGAAAGAAGAGAAGACGCAGAAGATCGTTATATTCCCCATCCCGAGAATTTCCAAGATGAGCGAGAATGAAGAAAATCGGGGAACTAGGCGATTTCGGGGGCCAAATGATCCAGACCAAGGAAGAGCAATACCGCATGGAAGAGAAGCATTGAGAAGGCAAAAAGAGATCGTGGACGACATTGAGAAACATTATGTTGAACAAGCACGCTTAGCCCGCGAGAGAGAGAGTAAGAGCAGAAGTGGAAAACCAAGAATTGGAAGAAGCAATCCGGCAAAATAATCACGACAACCGAGAGAGGAGGCGAGCACAAGATCGTGTCAATAGAAATACCAATAGAGAATACGAAAGGATGCGGAGGAGAGTTGATAGAGAACCCGGAAGAGAGAACAATAGATATAATGGTGTGCGAATTGATGAAAGAGACGAAGGAGAAAGTCGCAGAGAAAGGAGAGAAGAAAATAGTGGACAAGAAGGTCAAAATGGCATGAACGCAGGAGGCGAGAGGCGAGCTAAAAAGACCGGCGGGAATCAAATCCCGAGGAAAATGAGCAAATCTTGAAAGAATCCAGCGAAATGAGAAAATTGTTAAACAAGTAAGAAGGAAGGAGGAAGAAGACGGGTTGGATGAAGCCATCACGTTAAGCTGCGAAGACTCCTTTCACGATAGAAGTACAAATGGGAGGAATACCACCTAAGTGCAATCACCCGCATTAACCAACATTTTCGATGGAACAACCTGCGGTACAACACATCAAGGCTTATATGAGATGTATGTTACAATGGGAGAATCATGATGCCATATTGTGCAAATACTTCGCATCAAGCTTAATTGGAGAAGCACCGAAATGGTTTGAAGGATTACCAAGAAACACAATCTCATCATTCAACCATTTACAAACTATTTTCTTGGGAGCTTATATAAGTAAAAATTCCATGCGACCGAGGAATTGAGGATGTATTCGGATTGAAACAAAGAGTTGGCGAGAGTTTAAGACATCGACAATGAGATGGAGAACAATGTGCGGTGAAATGGCCTAAGGGTAGAGGAAAGATATCTCATTTTATCATTTGTAAATGCTACTGTTCGCAACAAGTTTGTTATACATTCAAATATTCAGAATTAAAAATACGATTACGATGGCTGAAATGCGAGAACTTCAAGAAGAATACATTGCTTTGGAAGAAAGACAAAATGAAATGGAATCATACCCGATTCTGCGAATACAAGTTCAAACGCTGCGAATGCAAGTTTATTACCAAAATTTTTAAACTCGGTGGCGACCACTTCGCAAGGGCAACCGGAAAACGGAGTTGATGATGGACAAATGAAAATAGTAGCTATGGGAAGCCGAGATCGGGAGGAGTTTGATAGAGAAAGGAACTACTACAACCGCGGCAACAATAATAAAATTCGAGAGATTAGATCATATGCAAGAAACTTATGGAGGACAAAGGCGAATAACCATGGAAGGCCAAGAAATCGTAGAGTGGTATGGGAAGAGATAAGAATGCCACCACTAAATGCTAGTGTTGAGAAAATTTGGGAAGCTATACTTGTAATGGAGGACGCACCACCACCATGGAATGCGGGGAGTGAACCACCACCAAGCGACGAAGTCATGAATATTGTTCTTACCATCGCTTTCATGGACATCTAACAAATGATTGCGAAACATAAAGAGAATCATCCTCGGAATGATTGATCGGGGGAAGTTGGCTCATTTTAAAAAATGAAGAGAAAGGGAAGCAAGTACTAACAACATCACCATCGAAGTGCAAAGAACAGGTTTCAAAGAAGGGAAAAGAAGCATTCGTAATAGAAGTGAGAACAAAGGCCAAAAATCTATTTTGCAATTCTATCGTTCATTCATATCGTACAATTGAAGACTTTCACGATAACGTGCTTAGTAGAGTATATGCAAGAGATTTTCATAACAAAGAGGTGATGAACCTCAGCGAAAGTCGCAATTGAAAGATTGGCAGCTAAAAACTATTTCTTTCTCTGCAGACAAGTACCGAAAGGAAGAGAAGCACATGATAGCCCGTTGGTGGTGTGCATGGACATTAATCAAAGACCGTTGATGGAGAAGATGACGGCGTAAAATTGTTGGGCAATCAATAGAATCCTAATCGATATCGGAAGTTCGGTGAATATTCATTTACCATACTTATAAGACTATGGGTGGAGAGGATGAAAATTTGATTCCTTGAACATACAAAATCTATGGTTTTAACGGCACGGCGAACAAACCTAAAGGAGGTTCACATGAGGATACCTTTACAAGGATTATCAGCTAACATTTTATTCTGCGTGGTTGACGTGGAATCTCCTTATAACGCATTAATTGGGCGACCATGGCTGCACGAAATCTTAAGAGTAGCATCAACATACCATCAATGTATAAAGTTTCCCCATCCAAATGGTATTGGAATTATAAAGGGAGATTGGAAGGAAGGTCGAAATGTTATGAGGTTGACGTGGAGAGCTTTGAAGAGAGAAATGCTAAAAGGAAAGATTGGAAACGAGAATATCAAATATGAACGAAAAGAGAAGTGATGGTGGATACTATAGAAATAAGAAATGAAGAAGCATCGCGAAGTCCGCAAGAATAGGCGAACGTTACGATCTTTGCAAAGATAATTAGTTGTAGTTCATCGCGAAGTGCCGTAGAAACATCGCGAAGTGCCGCAGATGAATGCATGGAAGCAGGCGAACGTTACGATGGAAAGGAGTCCTTCAAGGATTGGGATAACACTAAAGCAAAGAGTACAATGAACAAAAGGCATAAAAAGTAAGCTGAATGATCTCGCGATAAGTAATCGACAAAGATATATCAAAGGCAAGACTAAGACGAAATGATATGTGAGAATTTCGACAAAGAGAATGTACAAGACTCAGAGGCAAAAATGAATGATCAACATTGTGCGATGTCTTCGCAAATTAAATATCGACAGCAATTAAATATGAATGATTGAATGATTTAACAACAATGAATGAATAAATGAATGGGACGAACCTTTATGGCGTACACCCTAGTTCGCGAATTACATTTCGTAAGAGGCAAATGTAAGACCTAAAGTGCGTCATATAAGGGTATCTCTTAACATGGCTCGGGGAAAAGGTTACACCGCCCCGGAACTGGGTCATGCAGATTTGGGGCCCATGAAAGCCTATCCTGGAGGAGGTACCTTGGATTCCCAACTATATATGTAGGTTATACCCTGGTTGGGCGACCGAGGTCTCTTTCAAGGAGTCGCGTATGATCAAGGCGCCGAGGTACCGGTTGAGTCAAGAGTGCGAGCATGGAACTTCCTTACCATTCTTGACAAGTCTTGGCGCAGCCGCACTCGGCCCGAAGAAAACTCCACTTAGGGTGCAGCCTTGTAACCATAAACTCTATAGGTATAAGGGATAAGAGGCTGCGAAAAAACAAGCCGGTTGTTGTTAAGACCGGATGGGAGGAGCTAGCCTTGTATGGCCGATGTACGCCTCCTTGAAGGGGCAACCGGGAGGTGATAAGGCGGCACCCTCCATTAGGGAGGCTGATAAGTGCCAAAGACGCAAATGTCACGAGGCTTTGTTTCCGCAAGGAAACTTAGGCTTGTCATATTTGTGCAAATGATCTTGCGAGGCAATAATACTAACGCGAGGGTAAGACGAGATCAATGGGTCCTTACATGCAAGTGTAAAGACGTCCTGCGATTTCGTCGCAAGACGACAATGTCATGGGGCTTTACTTTCGCAAGAGAATTTAGGCCTGTCATATTGTCGCAAGCCAAATATCCTGCAGAGGCAAAAATACTTGAATAATGATAAGACAAGGTCAATGGGTTTTTACATGCAAGTGTAAAGACGTCCCGCGATCTTGTCGCAATAAGGGGGTGGCAGAGTAAGACCTTTACTTAGGAAGGTCAAGCTTAGAAGACCACCAACAATGATAAGGCGAGATCAAAAAATCTCTTCTTTAATGAAAAGTTCTTGCGATCTCGTCGCAATTATAAATTTAAACACCATTCCTGGTCAGGAGAAGAAAGTGCGAATCTCAGAAATTTCATTCTTTCATATGAAGATGCATAACAGAGGCAAATATGGGAATGGAAAAGACGAAATATTGTTATCCATCTTCCAATGAAAGGGTTATACATTAATAATGTTAGCCAATTATATTACAAGGGAAAAACTGCCAAGAAAGGGGAATGAAGATTGAATTTATGAGCAATAAACCCAAGAAGTTTACAAAAAAGAGATACAGAAATGTACAGATATTACAGGCAGCGAAAGAAACAAAAAGAATTATCTCTTTGGCGATTCCTCTCCTCTATCTGATTCTTCAATTCTATTATTCTCGCTCGCCTAATTTTCTTCTTCAGGCCTCACTATCGAAATGTCCGAGACAGGCAAATTCTCGGGAACTTCTTCGGAAAGCCAAGGATATGAACAAAGAGGATTTTGTGATCTTTACAAACATACTCCATGGCTTCATTGCGAAAAACGAACGGCATCATTATTAAAATTCGCCACCGTAGTTTGAAATTGTTTCTTCAACTTGGAATACCTATTCTCGAAGGTTGAGATTCTTTGCAGTTTGTGCTTTCTCGAGATTCAAGTTCTTCAATCCTTGCTTGAAATCTTTTCGGACTCTGCAAGTAGACAACGATAAGTTAACAACTCAACATCAATATTACGGGGTAAGAAACTTGATGGTATAATAAATAACCTTCTCTGTCGGATATTATATCTTTAACCAAGGAAGTATGCTCGGTATGAAGACTAACATCAACACCTAAATTATTCTGGCATTATCTAAGATTTTCGCGCCCAAGCGAATTCATCATCATTATTTATAATAAGAAGTGAACGAATTTGGTTTTCTCGCTCAGTAAGTAAAGAATTCTGACGAAGCAATTCATCTCGCTCCATTTGCACTTCGAGAAGGGACTTTTGAAATGTTGCTAATGCCTGGGCACCATTATTAGCAATGCGATCTTTGTCATCTATATGGTCACTAATTTTCTTCCTTAAAATTTTGGCTTCCTCATGAGATTCGAGATACATTTGTTTAAAACTGGTTGGTTGTACTTAAACTAGATCCGTGCTCCAATTTCTAAGAGGCGGTACTTGGTTTGGAGTTCATTTAATGAAAGAGTATTAATTACGCGTCGACGAACTACTTAAAGAGTTGTTGAGATGAGCGAAAGAGTGTCATTATCCATAGGCTCGGAAATGAATGGAGAAGAATAGCTTCTTCGGAGAGGTTATATACATCTGCGAAAGTGATAAGTCAGGTAGCAACAAAACTGATAAAATGAAAATAATGAGAGAGAAAAGATTTTATACCATAAAGTTGCTGATTAGCGTTACGGAGAGTGGTAACTTTGTCCTTCTCCAAGGCGAAAACTCAGTTTCAACCTGTTGGATCTTTTCGCGAGATCTCGCAGATTCAACTTCTAATTCTTTGATCTTTGTACAAAATTGGGTATTCTTCTTCAATTGAACGTTATACCTCCTCTCAAGATCCGAGGCAACCACAAAAGAAGTTTTTCCAGCCTGAAGAAAGATAAAAAGGTTATTAGAATATAAATTAAAAGCTAAGGTGGGAGGAGAAATATGAGTTCGAACATACCAACGAATTAAGTGCATTTAAGAAGCTAGGGGATACAGATCTAGAAACTCCTTTGAAAGAGTCATTGCCCTCCAGCAGTGTAGCATTACATATGGTGGCGAGGTTCTCGCATATAGAAGTCAGATGAGTATCTCCAATTCCTTGAAGAGAATCCGAGAAAATGCTGAACAATTGATCCATGGGGAGAATTGGCCGATTGAGCTTCATTTTGGAAAGTTGAATCCAAAACATTATCATCATCATCCTCATCGGAAGATTCAGAACTTGAGCTAAGATGAGAGGAAGGCTGAGCTTTTCGCTTCTTAGATGGTGGAGCAGAAGACTTATCCTTGCGTGCATTGGCTTTAGTTTTGCCTTTAACTTTCGCAGCTATCGCTTCCTCAACGTCAACCTTCGCATACAAATGAAGATAAGAAATAGAAAGCAACAATATTGTTAGATAACACAAAAAGGATATTTCTTGCACTTCATCCGTAAGCGATCGAAGTATTGCCAAGGTGCTTGCTAGTGGATTTGCCTTGTAACTTTTTCTCGGTTTGACAATCTGGAAAATTTATAAACTCAATGAGTACAAGAGGAAAGAGGGATTGCTAATAACAAGCGTGGGGACATACCTCTTCCGCCTTCTTGAGCCACTTAAATTCCCAAGGATGATAGCCTGCGAGATTTGCGGGGAGTACATGCGAACCTCATATATGTAAGGTCCACTTAAGAGCAAAGGAACAACCCACCACCTCTCATCTTTAGAGTGGCGAGGGTAGTGTTCTTACCCGAATGCCAGTCGATATCTTGCATGAGTAATTTATCCTCAGGGATATTATCTTTTCTCTTCAATCGAGCGCCCCAGCGAGATTTCTTGTTTCTCATGCCTATTACTTCATAATTTTCAAAGAAGTTTTCTACAGTGTATCTCTCAGGGATTATTTCTAAATTTACATATTCGGGATCTCTGGCATTGTTGGGATATAGAGATCCTTTGCAGCCTGCACCACGGTTTGCAAACTCAAGCATTAGGCGGATACAATCGCACGCATAATTGATAGGGACGCTCATGAGAAGTTCGGATGGGAAAGGATTTCATAAAAGAGTGGCATCTCAGGGATCATATAAAGGAATGGGAAGTCCTGCGAGAAGTTGACCTAGTGAAACAATAATCTTGTGATCATCACATTGATGATCGAAAAAGTCAAGCGGTGAGTATAGATGAACCTCCTTGATTAGGAATGGTAGAAAGGGTGAAACCTTCATCTTGCAACTTCTTCTGAATCTCAATAAAGCGAGGTTTGTACATACGACTAAGTGAAGCCATTATTAATATGGGAATGGATAAAAAATCGAAGATTAAGATATGATAAAAAAAAGATCGAAGATTTGCAGTAATAGAAGCACAGCTTGCAGAAGAAGAAGATAAAAGAAAAGTTGCAGAGAGAAGACGAAAGAGGAAAAGAGAAAGATATGAAAAATATATATAGAGAGAAACATCCTCGGGGAAACGAGCATTTAATGTGAGAAGGGACGTGAATGGTCAAGAATAAACGATTGAAAGAGACGTGTCAGGAATAGAATGGAGGAGTAGACATCTGTAATAAAGTCCGTATGGAAAGAAGGAACTGAAACAAGTACAAATAAACAGTTGCGGCGGTTCAAAAATATTGATTCTCATGACATTCTCTCCTTCGCAGAGAAGACATGAGAAGAGGCAAGATGTAGGATCATAATATCGCCACAACAACAATTCGCGAAGATAACGGATAACAACATTGCGAGTCAGTCGCAGAAGATTAAATATAAATGACGCATTGGATGACGATAGGAGGATATGAAACCTGGCGAAGTTAAGAAGTGTCGCGAGTACGAATGTTTGTACGTCTGCGACACTTCGCAAGACATTTCAGAAAATAAAGGATAGCTTAGTCATCATTCACTATGTACTACCCTATATAAAGGGATGAGTGGATGCTGTCGTAGAGAGGTCTTTTGGATTGGAGGGCAAGTCATTAGGAGAGAGAAAGAGAGAGAATTTTTGTAAGTTACAAGTGTAATTCCATTTTCTGTTTAAAGATTCAAGAAAGTTATTAATAAACATTCATAATTGTTCATCTATTATCTTTTGAATGGATTAGTTTAACAAAATATAGTGAGGGTGTATTGTGGGATTTCCTGCCCATGAACCACCACGAAGGCTAAGGAATTCTTCTTGGAAAGTATACAAGAAGTAATCAGAATGGCATATAAAAACCATTACGGGATAAAAGAAACACATACTAAAAACCTAATATCGTTTTATTTAGAAATAATATACATATAATTACAAGTAATTGTTGTATTCAAATCCAACCCAAGATCCGAGAAAATCGGACCAAATCGATAGATTTGAGATACGGGAAAGGATTTTTAGGAGAAAACGGTTACAAGAGTTTTCTTTTGCAGAGAGAAAAGTGGAAGAGAGAGAAGGAGGGATGTAAACCGCCTTCTTTATCGCTTCCAAGGAGGAAATCTCTTATAGTGCTAATCTGTTTAAGCTTTTGAAAGGCAACCAAACTGCACTACAAAAACATGTCTCTCAATTGTGAGGTTTTTCTAAGGGGGCGTCACAAATATGGGTTATTTGTGAGGGTTTATGACAAACCGCCACAAATACCCTAACTAGTCAAAGTCACCTAAACTTAGTCGGTTTCAAGGATCCGACCCAACAATTTGTGAGGTTTGCTGGACCAAGTGCCACAAATACGGTTAGTCAAAGTCCAATAGACTTTTTTTGTTAGTTTTGAGTTTAGACGCAACAAATCTCACCAAATCTCACGGATTTTATAATTCAGACGCAGATGAAACTTTCTAGTTCTTCTCTTTCCTCTTCTCCACTGAATAAGTTTCTTTGATAGGTTTGCTTATCTTACCTTCTCTCCATCTCATCTATCTGTAACCATCACTACTCTTGAGTTTTCTCTCATCTATTAATGGGTTTTTATTTTTGTTTTGCTTTGCAGGATCTAAAGGAGTCAATTGAAGGTGATTTCCCCCTTTTTTTCATCGTTTCTTTGTTTTAATCTCTTTTTGTTTCTTTGTTTCTTTGATTAAGGACTGGTTTTTCTTTTAATTGCTTGTTTTCTTTGTTTTTACAGGAGCTAAAGGAGTACACTTTCAGGTGAAATTTCCCTCTTTTTCTTTGTATGCGCTATTATGATTAAATGAATTAAATTTGTTTTTCTTTAGTTTCAATTTCTTAGGGTTTACTGGAATTCTTAAATTTACGAGGTTTGTGTTGGTTTCATTTTTTTAATTTCTTAGGGTTTGTGTTATGGATTTGCACAAATCTAGGATATGGGTTTATGTTGATGGAACTTGATATTGTGCTTTGAGCTTTGAATATATTATATTTGAGCTTTAGAATTTTTGATTGGGGTTTGAGTTTTATCTTTTTGTACAAATATTGAGGTTTTGTGACATTTCTTAGTTTACGATTGTGTTTGTGTTGTTGTCTCTAATTTCTGTTGAATGGGAAAACATGAGAAAAGGCTGAGCCTTGAAATAAAAGAACCCCTTACCGTTTTTTGCTCATTCTTAGCTATGATTGATTGGGTCTCCCATATATCAACTTATTGTATTATAAAGATATTATGATGTTAGAAATGGTGGGGTTCTAGCTAATTAATTTCCACATTTCTTTGTGGAGATATTTTTAAGGCACTGAAGGGTTAGGAGATAAGTAGGACGTGGTGGACTTGCATAGTGGACAAGAGGAAGGTGGACGTGGTTTGATTACGACCAAGTTCCGTTAGTGGAATGTTGAGCATATTCATCCCTTGACTATACCAAGCGGGGAGAAGATCATTTCCTTTTTTGAAGAGTATGGTATTCATTTTATCAAGAGAAAAATGGTTTCGAGCAGCATCTCTGGCGAATGTTTAAGCTGCTGCTGTCCATTATCTTTTTATCTCTTTTCAGATATCTTGGTCTGTAATGATATGAGATTCATGGTGGTGCCATGGCCGTGAACAAGAAGTTGTTGCCGTGGCCAAGTTGGAGATGCAGTTCGGTTGTGAACTGGTGATACTCAAGGGTTCTTCCCAATCGATTTATAGAGGTGACTTGAAACAGATTAATGGTGTTGGTTCTGCCGATGGTTCATGACATATACTAAAGACAGAAACTATGGAAATGGAATTGAGCTTATTGGTGATTGTTCTCTAGTACCTTGTATACATTTTCATATTGGTCTTGTGCGTTCCCAAGTATTAGTCCAGGTACGTACACATTTCTTACTTCACATCCTTATTTACATACTATGTGATTTATTTGCAGAAAAATCTTAGTATTATTCATTTTGTTGTCCGACTCACAACGTACAGGTCAAATCGTTGACAAAGCTTTCACAAATTCCTCAAGTTACGGTTGTCCCAAGCTTCAGTGAGGAATCATTGTCTGAACTGGAAGGAATTATTGATAAATTTGATTACAAATACGTTACATTGTATTCATTCGTAAGGCTAATGACGTCGAAGCAATAGGTTCGCTTTCCCCTTTAATCCTAACGGGATTAGTTTTTCTAAACTTGCAATTTCCAATTTCATTGATTTTAAAGCTTCTTTTTGCTTTCAATTCCCAGAGACATCCAAAGTTTCAGATGTTTATTGATTGTCTTGAAATTTCAGTTCTTAGAGAGGTACGATGGGAAACTATAAGATGTTATGGCCATTTATGGTGTATGCTACGTAGTCCATTGGAATTGGCCATTTAGGATTTTCTTGGTCTTAGACTTGGACATTTTAGTTATGACTGTGTTCCAATACCCGCTTTGAAATTGTGCGCTCTCAATTTGTCTGTCTGGTGTATCATCCCGAGGTAGCCTTGAGAGATGAAAGATGAGGTTGGAAATGTGAGACTCATGGATGACCCAAGAGGTCTGTCATGTAAAGGTTGTACAAGAAAATGGTTCTTGTAATGTGGAAGAGCGAATTAAGTTCATAAGCTCTAACTTTTCATTGGTTCAGTGGCTGTTGATTTAACTAGTTATCATTGGTTCTTACTAAATTGGACTTGTTATGAGATAGTTCTTTGTATCCTTAATCCGTTCTTTTTTATTCTCTCTTTTTTTGTTGTGTGTTTGGTGCTCCTCGGCACTGTTTTTTCTATATAGTTGAGCTTTTCCGAAAGAAAATACAAATTGTCCAACTGCCTGTAGATTCTATGAACCTTATTAGCCAAAGCGATATCTAAACTATTGATCGGTAGTTACTTTGAATGCATCCTGCGTGATAATATGTTAAAGAGGATTTATTCATTCTTCGTGCATTATATATTGTTAGGAATTTGCATAGCTACTTAAAAAAAAAACTAAGTTGTAATGCTGATCTATTATCTGAAGTTGATGTAAGAAACTAGAAATTGTGATTAGTTACAACAATGATGAAACTAAGCTTTTGGATTATAGTAAAACGGTCCACTTTATTTTGCTTTTTCTATTTGACATGAGAGTTAGTGTTACAAACTGGAATTTAAAGCATCTAAGTGATTTGTAGCTTGCTGTTAAGTCCAGTTAGTGTAAGAAGTACAATGTGAAATAAATAAGTAAATGCATTTGATGATTATATGTTGCAAGAAGATAAGGTCATGCGGTGAACATGTCTCTCCGCAATAAATGGTATTGGAGAAACTCGGCACCAGTGGTTGAAGAATGGAAGGAAAACAGTCTACGCGGGCCATCGACGATTCTTACCGATGAATCATAGGTAATAATCTTTATACTTTAACCGAGTTCCCTGTCAAAATGATTCTCGCTATTGTGTTTTTTCAATCTTCTAAACTATCATGATATCTCATAAAACTTAGTTAGGGCAACCTAATGATACTTCCATACTTTTTTGTGTTTGATACAGACTGCAGCTTGAACTTTCCTTCTTAGAGTTCATCTATCCAATGGTTTTATGGCCTTAAGATGTTCATGTTGCATATATGATCTTGTCCCTGGCCTTAGACTTGAAAAATAATATTAGGAAGCAATATCAAACAGGGTTTTAGACTAGTGTTGTCAATGGGTCTACAATATGGCATCTTTAGAATTTCTTTTTATGTACTATTTTGCTTGTATGATAAGACTATATCTTAATTTCTGTACTTGGCAGTTGATTAAGGTTGTATTGCTTATATTTTGTTGCCTTGTTATTGTATGTGTGCTCTTGTCATTGAGTGTTTGTGTATTTGACAGTTGATTTGGAGGTACTTCTTGCGCATGATGAACTGGAACTGCCAACACATCTTATCAGGCAGCCTCGATTAGGATTACAGAACTGGAGTCAGAACTAGGTAAACTGAGTTGCATCACTAAGTTATTTCTTTAAAACTTTGAACCTGCCATGTAACTTTTTGTGACACTAATGCTTAATGGATTTATATGTTACAGGAAATACAAAACTGTTACCCCATCAACTGACGCAGAAATCAGGAATAGTACATGAATGAAAGATCTTGGTGCACATAGATGCTTGACTAATATGCTACTTATATATAACTCTGGCGACTCAGGTGCTTTTTTTTTTTCTGAATACAAGGGAATGAGATGGTCTTTTTTTTTTTTTTTTTTTTCATGCCATCAGGTGTGTTCTTATCATGTCCCAAGCTTTCCACGGGCATTTTGGATGTTGATAATCTTAGTTACCAGCTTTTTGAACTCTCTGGGTCTTGTTTTGTTGCCCAGATTTATGTTTTTTAAACAGTTAAACATCTTACTGTCGGATATTTAAGTTTATATGGTGCATCAATGTAAAACTTTGTTATGAATGGTAGAAATTTCTGGTTCAATGTGAATGATGCCAGTTGTGGTTCACTTGTGAATGGTATAAGCTTTTTATTATTGTGTGAAGAGTTCCGAGAATCTAAAAATCAAGTGCCGGAGAACGAACAGACTGGCCAGACCGTCGATGTCCGAAACGTATAAAATCCACGCCAATAACTTAATATATATTAGTGAGGGTTTGTAAACCGTCACAATAGAAAAATCCACATTGACTACCGACGGCGCGGGGAAAACATTTTACGACGGTTTGACCAAAAGCCACAAATAGAATAACTATTTGTGACGGTTGACTAACTGTCACAAATGCTCTCAAACCGTCACAAAAAACATTTGTGACCCCAGTAGTAACGACGGATTGTCCACCGTCACAAACGTGTTTTTGTGACGGTCTTTCTAATATTTGTGACGGTTATTTGTTATTTGTGACGGTTTATAAACCGTCACTAAAGGCCCTCTGTTTTGTAGTGCTGGAAACTGATTTTCAAAATCTCTTATATGAAAACTCTAACTGCTTTTTGCCATAATAGATGTGAAGGATCGTAGAAGTGAATGGATAATAGCATGACAATGTTTTCATATATTCATATATATGTATCCAAACACCCTGTTAGCATATGTCCCCTTTATTTGTGTTCTAGAAAGACGTCGTTCATGTCAGCTAAATCATACACGATAACCATGGGTTATTGGGTACTTACGATGAGTTGTATCAGTTTGCATCATATATGTGCAAATGTAAATCATCTCCTTTCAGGCCGAGAAAATACTTTTTCTTCCTTGTTATTACTTCTTACGACTCCTGCAGTATCATAATGGATATAAACCAAAAATCTTAAATTTTCCCATTTTAAGTAATAATTCATAAAAAAAAAAAATTGCTCTTTCTGCATCATCGATTATAAAAATGAAACCCCCATTTCAGTTTCTTTTGGTACCATTTCTAAGAAGAAAGGGAAGTTTAACAAAACTATTGATGTGTCGGTAATTCATACCACCGATTCTAGTGTGATATGCTAAAATTTCTTCCGTTTAATTCAGAAGCAAGTAGGCATGATGCCTACTCTTCAGTTCCGTCACATTTCATCCTTCGGTAAGTTTAATTTGTCAAGACGTAGTCAGTTGCATTTATCGATTTGCCTAAATCATCTCTCCCACATACTCTCAATGTTGGAAATCAATGAAGACATTTTCCTTCTCTCATAGGCAGGGGTTTATGCTTCCGGCGATTCACATATATTTTTTTCTTTGGCTATTCGTTGGTATCTTTCTCTTGTTCGTAGATGTCAGTATACATTTTGTCATGAAGATTCATCGCCGGTCACCTATATTTTTTCTTTGGCTATCTATTGATTTGTTTCTTCTTCCAATTGTGGTCATACGTCGAACACACATTGTGTTTACAGTGTTTTGTACCAATGCATCAGCGTGTACATTTGAACCTGCATGGATAATCTTCATATGATTAACTTTTCTGAATTTATGAATTAATCGGCACCGTAATTCTTCATTGAAAGTAGTCAGTGTTTACACATCATACTGCCTCTGCAAATAGAAATAAAGAAAAGAAATACCTTATTAGCAATTCATCATTGAAAAGAAATAAAGTAAAGAAAACATTAAGCAAAACCTGGAAATGAATGTTAGAAGTGATGATCAACTACTACCCCTAACAACTTTTTCTTCATAGTTCATAATATTAAATATTTCACCCATAAATAAAATAACAGGTTTCATGGCTCTGTGTTTCTTTAAGCATTTTTCGTTCATATGTATTTGCTTTTATGTACGGCACCTGCAACAGAAAGGGAACAAAGGGAACTCGTTCTTCCAATGCAACGGAAAGACGGCTTCGAAACTATCAAGAGTTTAGAGAACTTCTGGTTTTCGCAATTCATCAAACTGTTGCGGCTCTTGTGTTTTCTTAAACAACCTTCAAGTCTCCCTTGAATTTAGAGTTTGAAAAGACTGAAACAACGAATCCAAATTGATCAAATTGGCTGGCTAATGAATTTATAATAGGATCCCATATACCCGTTCATTTGAATTTGCAACGTTTCAACCGATAAGAGCATTCACTTTTCTTGCCAATAGTGTACCGAACTGAACTGTTGTGCCGTTTCAAATACCAACTCTCTTCAAACGTACCCGACTGAACTTTTGTGTCTTTCCAAATACAACTCTCGTCAAACATAATAAAGAGGGGCTGTTTGCAAAGAGTCGTATCTGACGTGGCATCTTAATTTTTCAGTAGCGTTGAGTATGAATATAGAGCCGCCACGTCAAAGATAAACATTTCTCCTTTATATAAAGAAGAATCAATTATTTTCAAGTATATATGTTTTAATTACCAACAATTAAAGCATATACTCTAGAATGGGATTATTAGTAAATGTGCTACAGTGATAATAGAGATTTCTAGAAATATTGGTAAACATTTATTGGAAGTAAGAAAATCGAAATTAGGTACTTTAATGCATATCTTGAGAATATTTTCGATTTTGGAATTTCCTTGTTGTCCAAACAACCTTGGTTTATAAATACTTGAGTTTGCATTTCTTGCAAACTATCCTAAGAGTCATGCAAACTTCATTCGTGTTGTTTCTGGTGGAGTCGTCTATCTAGAGAGGAAAGTATCCTAATTAGGCGAAATCTCTTACGACCGCTCGTTTAAATAGTTATGTGGGATCAAGAAGCTCTACGAATACCGTTGGTGAGAATCTAGATAATTGCATTGTTAGTTTAGTTTTCAATTATTGATTTGATTGACTAACAGTTGTTGAAACTTTGAATGCACCTAGTTTGATTATTCTTGAGAGCCTTATCTTCTGTCATAAGGGTTACTCAAACTAGATCAAAGTATCAACAGGATATTTAGAACAATTTGTGGATCTAAAGACACCTTGTGATAATCCATTGTTAACAGACTCTGTTATGTGCGTGATTAATCACAAGAGGATTCAGGTTTGTGTTGTGCAGGTTATTAAAAAGGAAACTAGAGATTTGAAGACAAAGAAGATTTTCTTACTAGTTTTCGTATCTTTTGAATTTATGCACACATCTTGATCAGTTGGGATCCGACTTAAATTAGATTTATCTAATCAGAAAGTCGTATTTATCGGCAAGTATCATTTGATGGTATTTTTTTTAATATCCGAATCTGATAGTTGTGAATCAATCTAAATTCTTGATTCGGATTGATCTTACCCGACAAAGGAGTTTATTAGATTAAATGAAGAGCCTTTGTCGACTGTTCAACATATCTTTTATAGTAAAGATAATCGAAGTGGTTGTCAAACAGTTGTTCCTTTACTGTTTGGAATACGATCTAAAGGAGTTGAGTACATAAAGACTTTATTGGGTAAAGCAACATGAGATAGTGATCTGTCTTGAGATTCACGTGCGTAACTCTAGAAGTCGAACACGCAGGGGATATTAAGGAAACTAAGTAGCTGGGGTAGTATACTTGGTCTCAACTATACGAAGTTGGTATTACATTTTGTATATCGGCTTAATTCGAGAGTATCCAAAAGCTGGACTAGGTCCCATTGGATTTTTCTCCATTTGCGGTTTACTCGTTAACAATTTAAAGTAAATATACTTGTGCGTTAATTCCTAGTCACTTGATAATTATCCTATAGTGTTTCAGTTTAACATTGTACCTATTACCAAGTGTACACTTTGTCATTGTATTGTCTCGATTTCATCTCCATAAACGATCACACAAAGTGTATACCATAGTTGTCATATTGTCTCGACTTTTTCCATAGACAATCACACTTGGTATCAGACTTGTAGGTTGATATTTACAAGATTGTGGTGTATTTGGGCACCCTTGTCTTTTCAATTGGTATCAGAGTTGGAAAACACGAAAAGATCTAACAATATGTGTTTAGTGCGATCCAACCCATAAGATTTGAATTTATGAGTGATTCAATTAAGGTATTGCAAGATAGCGAATACTCAAAAGTTGGGAATGTCACTATATCTTTAACTTATGATCCAGGAGCTAAGGTGATTAATAGTGCATCCATGTCCGACTTTGATGTCAAAGAAGATGTTGAAAAAGAGTTGATGAAACTCATAAAGCCTATTAGATGTATGTCTTATAAAATATTGATATTAAAGACAGAATTTAATCTTCTTAGACAAGAGATCAGAGAAAAAGACATACAACTAAATATTCTAACCAAAAAGAATATGAATCCCTCTGTCAAAGTAGAAGCTCTTGATAAAATAATTACTCAAGAACAAGGGGTTCAATCTAAGAATTTGACTAATGATTTTGTTATAATTTCTTCGGATGAAGAAACCAAAATTCCTTACTCGACTTTTACAGATCGTGATGACAAGACTTGTTTGATCACATCCGAGATAGATCATGACGATGAAGGTAGTCTGCCTAACTACATCAAGTCAGAGAGAATGAAAATATCCTTCTACAACTACTAATGATCAAACGAGTTCAAAGGAAACTTCGAATCGGTTTCGTGAAAAGGATCATAAGGAATATAGCTATCAGTCTCTTGACAAGTGTCAAGCGTTGGTATGTCAAGTTATATTGTCATATTTTAGTATCAAAACTCATATAGAGTCGCTTGATTAAATACTAGAGTCAACTTCGTTTAGGTTAGACTAGAAAGTCTAGGAATGTTGAGACGTACAAGGAGCTTTCCAATAGTAGAAACAACTGAAAACCAAATTCAACATCAAGCACGTTCCTCTACAGTCCGTCGGTTTCGTAAGATGCACCTACCGAAGGTGTAAATTGAATATGACCATATGAAACCCTCCTCTCAAATATCAGAGTTCAAAGATAGCAGAGATAGAGTGCACGTGTGCCATCCTCTTAACTTCAAGGTGACAAATCTTAACCATTTCAGACTTGTAAGTCTTTTTTTTTCTTCTCAAAAGCTCTTAACAAACCGTGAAAAAACCACGGCAAAACTACCTCTCTCACATTCATTGAAATTGTAGGGCCCAAAAATGTCCCCTGCTAATCCCGAAGGTGTGGGTCCCAGCAAACATGTGAAAGGGACGGTTTTCCTTTGGGTTTTTTTCACGGTTCCATTAGAACCACTATTTCTTTCCCGTTTGCAAGTCTTATTCCTACTCAAGAAAGATCTATGACACTCATTTTCCTGTTTGCAAGTCTCATTCCTACTCAAGAAAGATTTATAACACGCATGTTAGCAGTGCATCGTCTTGACCTGACCATTTTCACAGCTCTACTGCTCTGCGTACTTTTGTTAGGCAGGAAAGGAACTATGTTATTGACCATTCTACAGGACATTCCCCTGGTTTATTTATTCTATTAAAGAAAAACTTACCAACAGAAGGAAATCCACTTCTCTTGTAGACACCATAATTTCCACCACACACGTGGCAACCATCAACAGCCGAAGCAAGACAACATAAAGTAATGGTGCACACAACATCAATTCTAAGGATGCGTAAAAGCTAAGCAAGTATCTTTAATAAAAAGGCAGAAGATAAGGTGGAGAGGAGGACTTTTGAGCTCTTTTCTCTTCTTCCCACAGACAGCTTACATAACTTCTTTTCCTCTCTCTTCTAACTAGCAAAAACTCACAGAGCTTCTTTAATGGAGTTCTATGAATGTAACCAAATAAACATGAATAAACACCTTAACCCCCTTTTTCCCGTGGATGTAGACACTCCGTTGTCGAACCACGTTAATCCTATGTGTGAATCTTTTATTTACCTGTTTATACTTTACTTTCTATTTCTTGTTTTGTGATTTGAATCAAGATCCATTGATCTTGCCCATTTGATTGTGATACCAGAATAATGGTGTTCACAATTTGGCGCTAGAATCAGGCTATGGGTAAAGAATTTATTTTACCTGTTCCAGATCTATTTTATTCTAAACTTTTTTAATCTTCTAAAATTTGTTCTTAAATTTCTCTATTTCTTTAAATCTATTGTTATCACATGGAACGTTTGATTGGGTACCACCCCAAATCTATCTAATGATGTGTGAAAAACCAAAATCTGAAAGTGCTTGCTAACTCTTTGTGAAAATGATTCAATGAAACCGTGTACCGGAACTTGATTTCTGTTTAAGATGTGACTTTCAGTTAGATATGTTGGTTCTAACCCAACACCACTGATTCTTTTTCTTTTGAAAATCCATATTTTTCCATGGCTCTATCATACATGCTTCTTCTAATCCGTTGTTTTCTCATGGAAAGTTTGATGGGTACCACCCAAACCATGTATTATTTTTTTAAGCTTTTTCATAAATTTCCGGTCTTGGTTTTCATTTTTCTGATCCCAAGTCTATCATCTTTTGAACTAGTTTATTTGTGACTTATAAAACAGTTCACCAGTTCAATGAACCTATACTTCGTTTTTATTGCAAATAGCAAAGATGAAATTGAAATTGATTCTCAATTTTTCTCATGTTTCTATCGGTATTGAAAGAAGAAACCATGGGCGGAAGGATTATAAATCAACGAATGTCAGTGCTTGTAGTCCATCCAAATTTAGGTGCATATGATATTGAATGTGTTAACTGATTGAACAAATGTTTTACTACTGCACATTTTTTGATTATTCATCTGATTAGAAAAATAAGTTTTGATATGAACCTCTACTTTGCTTTGGAAAAATGATTTAGTAAACCATTATGTTTGGACTCATTTTCTATTTAAGAGTATGGGATTCATTGTTGCTAGTTTTATAAATTTCTGACCCACGCCATATGTATGGTCGACGACGTATATAGATGTGAATGTGCAGGCCAATAGAAGTACAAGCTTCCACATCTCCGAACAAGATAACGGAAGTCATTGTAACGAACCTCAAGCTCGTCAACGCTTCTAGACTAGTCAAGAGACGTCTTAGCCGCTAAGTACTCGATTAGTATAACTCGAACGTTAATTAATATAAATTAATCTAACAACGATATAGATATGAAACTAGTATTACTAGATAGGTCTCAAAAATTTATGCGGAGTAGACTACTCGCACGCGTCATTCGGACACTGGGTGAAGAAGATTTAGAAATTTGTTTTCGGAGGGTAAAATAGTAATTTTGGATATTACCCTTGTGGCTGCACGTGTCGAAACGAGTGGGTATCTCAGCAAATTGGGTCGGTCTTATCTCCAGATCGAGAAGATAAGTTCGTATTCTTCTTTTCTTATTCATTCTTTCCCTTCTTCTTTCTTCTTTTCTATTTTTCTTCTCTTTCGTTCTTCTTCATCTGCGAGTTGAGAGAAATCAAATTGAAGTTATATGAGTGGCAGAAAGTGGAGAAGATCATGTTGTAGTTGGTGGAAATGGTGTTACTATCCGTGGTTGATTCAGACTCGAAGAAGGAAGTGAAATTAGAAGTTAGGTTTTCTGAGTTTTGATATTGATTGAAGATTGCTGAAGAATTGATGACGAAATTGAGCAATAGATGATGGGGTTTCATTATTAGAAAAAGGAAGAAGGATTATCATTTGTTCTCAGTTGATTCGGTGATGAATCGAAGAGTTAGGGTTTATAAGAAGAACTCAAAGATTATTTAGAAGATGAAATTGACGTTTTAGGATGTTGATATGAGGTGGGTTATGAGTAACTGGAGGGAGTAGAGTGGAATTTTAGATGAAGTTAAGTCTCAGAGGATGAATTGATGATGGTGTTTGATCAATTAGGCTTTCAGTGGATTTACTTTGGTGAACCAGAAATTCAGAAGATGTTAATTCTTGGGTAAGCCTTTAATTGTTTAACTTTGGTATTTTTGAGTTGAATTGCTGAGATTCGTTGAGTTTACATGTTTGTGTTTGAAACTGAAGTTGAGATGATTGACTAGTGGAACTGTGACTCTAGTTAGAAGTGGTGTTGGTGTTAGAGAGTTAGAGAGTTTGATAGAGTTGCAAGTTGAATCATGAGCTAATTATGTAGGTGTTGGCATCGTTTGTGAGATGATGTAGTTGGCAGGGTTGTGCTATAGAAGTGGGTTGGTCTGTGATTTGAGATTGAACTAATGATGGATGGATGATGAGTACAGGGCTTGGAGAATATGAATGAGTTGTTGAGTTGTATCTGTAGTTGCAGGTGAACCTTGTTTGAGTATTGGTGGTCAGGTTAAGAACAAATAACCTTGCATTTGAGAATGTTGGTTTGAATGAAGGGGTTTAGGTGGTGGTTATGGATATGAACTGTATGATCTGTTGCAGGTGAAGTTGTAAGTGGATCATGTCAAGAAGAAAGATCTGGGAGTTTAGAATATTGGTTTGATCTGAACATGGAATTGGTCTTAGTGAAATGGTTTGTTGGATGCTGCTATGATAAACAAGGTGACTGGGGTTATTATAATGGTTGTTATGTGTGTCTGAGATTGGAGAAAATGGAATTCTGGAGATGTATGAGGTTGTTATGGTGGATACGAAGTATGGTGTTTGCTGTGATGAATGAAGTACATGTGAATTCAGTTTGATTGTATATATTGGTTGTTGAATGGAGTTACAATTGTAGCTAATGAAGATAATGGGAGGAGCTGCAGTTTATTGAGTTTGAGACAGAGATGATGATTATGGCATTGCAAGTAGAGATGAAGTTTTGAGTATGGTATGAGAATTGAATTGGTAGTGATTCATGCCTGAGATGTGTAGTAACTAAGGTGATTGTAGGGAATAGCTAATCACCCCAGTGGAGGCTTGTTACTTCTGAATTGCAGGTAGGCTATGGTTGTGTTTGTAATTGAATTGTTGAATTCTATTTGAATGAACTGATGTATGTATAGATTGAAGTTGAACTTGAGTTAGAGTTATAAATATAGAGTTACAGTTGTGTAAGAACCTTTGGCATGTCTGAATGAACCTATTCAGTCTGATTCGGTTTTAACCTTAGCTGACTCATTCATCTGATTGAGCTAACTCAGTCTAAACCAGATTCAACTCGCTGAGTTGACTCGTCTGACCAAATCGTTGACCCAGCTAACCTGACCTTAATTGTTTGACTTGATTTGACCGGACTAGACTTTGACTATTGACCTGACCTTAGACGTTTGACTGTTGTTGACTTGTGACCGTTAGTTTGACTGTTAGTTGACTCAGATGGACTGAACCTTAGTTAATGGGCTTGATTAGTGAACTTGGGCTTAAAACCATTAGATAGACTTGTATGATTCTTGTGTGAGCCTTTTGGCTAGATTCTTAGAGTGCTTGTGTGATTAACAGTTAATTATTATTAACAACGATCGATCTAAAGAACGAACCAGTGGATTATGGATCTGAAGGTATGCGAGGCTTGTCATCAAAAGAGGTGGGAATCGATAACGAACTCTCTCGTATTCATTAATGTTTTAGAAATCTGTCTTTTGTGAAATTCATGCATATCTTTGTATGCTCTGTTTGGTATGAGATGTGTGCCGACACAATATCCAGTATTCTATGGCTAGGGCGATACACCGCAATATTACATGGCCAAAATTATCTTCCTTTATATATTATTCTATGGCTAGGGCGATACACCGCAGTATTACCTAATCGGTGTGGAATTGGCATCAATATTACTCTTCCCATGTGCGGCAACACACATCTCATACATGGATGTTTACTGTTATTTATGAATGTCTTTGAAGAAGTTTCTACATTATGTTTACTTGTCTTTCCGTGTATTATCTTTTTTCTATAAAACCTGCATTGTCTTTGAATCATATTAATGTTTACTTGAAAGCTAGTTATTATTCCTACGGGGCACCCCTTTTAGGGATGATGTGCTCACCCTTTCCCACTTTCAGTTTCAGAGATAGATCAGAGTTGCGCAGCGGAAGCTTTGTGGCGTTGAGTCTTCTGTTATGTTTATTATGTTGTATATTTTATTTGTAAACCAAATGACTAATGTATATGTATCATTTGAGAGGAATCCTTGTATATATATATATTTCTGAGCGGGGCTAGCTTTGGGTTAAGTTTTTGTAGCAGATTTCTAAATTGAATGTTTAAGTAAATGATTTAGATTCTTAGTGCCTCTTTATTTAGTTAATCTCTTGGATTAGTTAGCTGCTAGCTTAGGGGGCGCTGCAGTCATTTTCTTAAATTTTAAAGACGGACCACTAACCGATACTGCCATCGGATTCCACCATTGGACGCAGCATAATACGAGCGGACCAACTTCAACACCATTTATAGAAGTCATTTCTTCGAGCCTCCGATTAAGGTGTTTGACAAAATGAAGTGAAGAATTCAGCTAGAATCAAATTCAAGTTCAAAGTACAAACCGGTGTTGTTGCGGCTAGAATCAATGTACCAATGATGTTACCCTGGTCCTCCCGGTCTCCAATCCGATGATGTTGTTCCGCTCCAAACAGCTCCATGATGCAATGCCTGCAAGGGTGAACAAATTCCGTTGCCGATGATCAAAGAATCCGAAGCAAAAGCACGATGGTTCAATCCTGATGACGACGATGATCCAAAGTCCTGCTACCAAGATCTCCGAAGATGATGAGCCAAAGTCTTCCCATGATGATCCAAAGTCCAACTACGAAGATCTCCGAAGACGATGAGCCAAAGTCTTCCCATGATGATCCAAAGTCCAACTACGAAGATCTCCGAAGACAATGAGCCAAAGTCTTCCCATGATGATCCAAAGTCCTGCTACCAATATCTCTCAAGACGATGAGCCAAAGTCTTCCCATGATGATCCAAAGTCCAACTACGAAGATCTCTCCGAGACGATGAGCCAAAGTCTTCCCACGATGATCCAAAGTCCTGCTACGAAGATCTCCGAAGACGATGAGCCGAAGTCTTCCCACGACTATCCAAAATCCGACGATGATGATCTCCTAAGACTGCCACAAAAATTGACGACGATGCAAGCTTCCAACGTTGCTGTGAAGAATCTGTAACCATAGCAAAATAGGTGGTCAGGACGGTAACCAACTATGAAGCTCACGTCCTCCAAAATGATGGTGTAGCTCCAGCCCCTCAATCCGATAGTGCAGCTCCCATCCCCACTCCAATGATGCGGCCCGAAGCACAAAGCTTCCCGATGTGGACAGTCATCGGTTGCATGGGTCACTTGCCGAAGCAATGGATCATACCCGCTGGAGATTGCACCAATAGAACCAAGGAGAGCAGATGCAGACGAGCAACTGTAACAAAATAGAGACGATGATAATCCCCCACTACAACGGTTTAGTCCCGATCATCCACAATCAGGGACGGAGCTTAGTGTAGTTCAGGGGTGGCCCCCGCCTCCCCTGTTTCTCGGTAATTCATTGTAAACCCTTTGGAACTTCTGTTATTTGGAAGAAAAAATTGTCAGTTATCCCCCCTTGAAATAGTGGAATACAAATACTAAAAGCTAACAGAAGGATGATTCTTTGAAAGATGATGATTGATGCTGCAAACACCATCCTAGTTAGCACAAGGAGCATAAGAAGCTTTGTCAATTCCGGCGCCGATGATCAAGGTATCTCGAAGCACAAGATCAACGATGAAAGTCCAATCTGATGATCCAACTGACCCGACGTACAAAGTCTCACGTATTTCAAAATCCGAAGATGATGAATCAACGCTAGATGAAAATGCCAAGACAGATGTGAAGCTCGGTTCATCTAGTGTACCCATGTCCAAATCAAGCTAGATGCGGTCTTAGACCGATGCAAAATCTGGAGGCGATGATACAAAGCCAACATGGCTCCAGATTATCAACTCCGATGATGCAATGCCTGCAACGATGGTGCAAGCTTGATTTCAATGATCCAAGTGATACAAGCCATCCAACGTGACGAAGATGCTAGCAACCAAGATCTAAATTCGATGACGAAGATGCTAGCAACCCGAAGAACCATATTCCTAATGACGAAGCTCTAAACTTAGAAGATGCAAGTAGGTGATCACGATTCATCCCATGCGTCTTATACTGTGTTGGAATCAATTGCCGAATTATGCCTGCACAACAAATAAAATCAAACACGAAACAAATAACGTTATGGCTGAGTCGCGGACTAGGTCGCTTTCTTTAAGACGTTTCGCGGCTCTGCCCAAGATTGTGCAAGCAGTTCATCGTTGTCGCGTCGTCCCCAGGATAAAACAGCCGAGTTCAATCTCTTACACAATCACTCTTGCACGGTGAGAGGATGTGAAACTTTTACACTTCATTCTTGCTCAGAATCTCTAATAGAAAACAAATGATGCTCACACATTGTTTTCTTTCACAAAAAATATTTCTTTTGAGAACACACAACATAAAGAAAAACTCAACTCTCTCTCTTATTTTTCCAACCAAAATCTGATTTTATATTAAAAGGTTTAAACACAATTTAATCAAAGATTATTATGGTGTAGTTAACACCATTAACTCCACAATATGAAACTCTCATAGCTATAATGGTGTAGTTAACACCATTAAAACCACAAAAATGAAACGGTCAAATTAATTATACCAAAAATTAATTTGTTTTAATAAAGACTAAATTCTAACTTTAAAAAAAAATAAGATATTAATTGGGAATAAATCTATGTTTTAAAAATATATTCCCAACAATCCCCCACTTATACTTTTAAAACATTGAGCAAGAACGTATAGAGTTGTGCATAAGCAAAGGTGTCTCGCGACTTGAACCTCTACGTAGTGTTAATATACTCTCTTAAAATCATACCGTAGAGTGAACATAAGTCTTGAACTCTAGGAGATAAAAAGATTGCTTAACACACACGACTATACTAGTGTAAAGTCTAAAGCCGCACATTACGGCCCCCTGCGCTTGTATCCCGGTTTAATGAATGATCTAGAGAACGCCCATATTCTCATAGAAAGCGGCCACACTTTCACATTCACATAGGTGAGTTTATCAAGAGTACTCCAGAAAGTACCCTCTCTAAATAGAGATATAAACATCATTAAGAGTTTAAAATTTTAAAATCAAAATTAAACTCAACCTTTTACTCCCTTCAGGATGTCATGTCGTGGGATGAATTCTTCAAAAGCATGATTCTCGCATCTCCATATCATTTATGACTTCGTCTAGTCCCTTTGAACCTATTTCTAGGTTGGGTATCCATCATAGATGACTCAATCTCAATGGGCATCAACCTCATCCCTAAGATGTATTCTCATCTTCTTATCAATCCTTTCGTCAAAGGACTAATGAAAGCTCTTTCCCTGACACTATATAATCCATTCTCAATACATCAACTCTTATAGTTGTCATTACGTTCTCAATTCTTGCAATAGCCGCGGTACTATCACATTGGATTAATATGTCTGTTCCTCTATCCACTATAGAGGATCGAATCACTCCATCCCTTAGAGGATTCAACTGAACGGATGTCCAATCGCCCATGATATCCTTAAAGGATTGCGGTAACCATTTAGATAGTGTATTTCTAGGTGTAAGGTGTGTTTGAAACACCTCATAACCTTCTCAAAATTTTACCAATTTTCCATACTAGGATTGGTAAATCTGAATACAAAACCCCCACTATGGAGGTAATATAATAAACCCCCACTACAAAAAATACTTATATATAGTCAATCACGTAGCAAAGAAACATACTGAGCTACCATAATCATGTCTAGTGCAATCACACACAATCTCAAAAGCATTAGCACTAAACCAAATGAGTGAAAACTAGTTTACAGTCAAACTATATATATTTCTATCTCTTTTAAAATTCTATTTTCATCGAAATGAAATATATCCAAAGAAAAAATTTAGTTTAACAACATACACCATCTTCATTCAAGTCTTTCATGTCAAATAGTAAACTAAGCATGTTCTCAATTTCATTTTCATCCTATAAATTAGAATAAAAATTCAACAAATCACCTATGCATACAAAACGAAGAGTATTGTGCATCTCACTTTCATCAATTCTGAAATCATTTGAATGAATCAAGTAAACAATTTATTTCTTTTAAATTGTTTTAAAGTTGTTTTTCAGAATATAAATGATAAATTATATAACTTATATTCTTTCTTTTATGGTAGAAACTACATAGTTTTCCATGCTTGGTTTACATATATTCTCATCTTTGACTTACACAAAAGTATATATTTCTATTTATGACTATAACAAATCATATATCGTAGAAACAACATCAACAAAACAAGCGTGTAAGTTAATTTAGAGACATGAATGCAAGTGTCACCAATTTTCTGTTTGCTTGTCTAAAGATAATAGGTTCACGAATTTATTTTTCCAAAGATTAAATTTTTAAAGAACAAAGTTACTTTCTATGAGAAGTTATCTTTCAAATTATAAGCAACAAAATATTCATGCCTAAAATTTAGTCTCACTATATATGCTTTTCTAGGTTCATTCTTAGTGAATTACTTGTCACCTTCATTTTTCTAGTTCCTCTAATTTAAATCAAATATGTTAAAACATAGGATATGGAACCCCCACTATTTTTTTTTGACTCAAACAAGAATTTCAAAACAATATCAAAAGACTCCAAAAATTGTGAAAAACTAATGAACCAATGATTTAAACCCAAAACGTTTTGCACAATATAGTGAATAAAAATTCAAAGAATTTTCGTAAAGTCGATATCGCCTAATTCACGACTCAAATGATCATATTTAATCCAACCTACTAGAAGCATCAAGCAAGTATTTATCAAATTCTCAAATATTTTATTTCATTAAAAAAAAATATTGCAAGTTGCGTAAGATTTCAAAGTGTACATGCTTTTATGAGTTAGGTAAGATTACATACATGTTACTCAAAAAATTCACCAAGTTTATAAGAAAATATAACATGCTCACATTCGTTACTAACTCATTGATTTCTTAAAAGCATGACAAAATCTCATATTTCAACTATTCAAAATTCAATTCCTGTTATGATAAAATTGTAATATAATATTCAAACATTTTATCTATAACATATTATTTGTACTAGTGCAATGATCAAATTCAACAAATTTCTAATATCAATCTTGTTTATAACAAGATATGCGGAAACTAAATTCTCGCTCATTTCAGAAGTATGAAATATTTAACAAGATTGTTTTACCCAAAGTAAACTTTGAGATCGTACCAAGACCGAAAATCCTAGTGATTTGAGTATATCTCACCACCACTTTCTTTCAAACAATTTGGTTCAAACTTTGAACCATAACCTATCAAAACAAATATGGTGTAAACCAATATATACCAACCTCTCACCGTATTCATAATTCACATTAACATAGCTTGAAAAGCGTTGTTAATAACATTTGATATCCTTGCAATGCCGTGCAATAATATCAAATAACTTCATAAACAATAGTATGTTCATTTCTTGGTGAGAGTTGATATTCACATTTGTTTTGACTAGGTTTCTGATTCTTTCGGTTTTGGTTTCATATCAAATTCTATCTCATAAGTTCCAAACTTATATGAGTCACATGTTTATTGTTATACACAATAATTCTCAATATCTTGTTTCCAAAAATTTTATTCTAAGATTGAACAATCAATTTCAATTTAGAATGCCATTATTTGATCACTACAATAACTACAAATAGTTCATCAACCATACCTCAATTGCTTTTAAAGCTCAATTGGTTATAAACCATTGTCCACTCTTTGCACACCAACAAAGAAATCAGCAACCCCATTGCTCCACACGTCGATTAATAACCCGAAATTTTTATTTTATTAGAAAATAAAAACTTGCTCAAGTAGGTGAATTCTCATGCACCTGTCACAATCATTCACATGTGAGCATTCGAAACCAAAAATAAGTAAGGTATGCACTTACATAATTACTTAAAAAATCAATTAAAATATAGTACTCCAAGTTTCTCTTAAATTTCAAACAAAGATTCAAAGTTCTATAGTTATAACATCATATATTTATAACTCTCTATCAAGCATTATATCAAACATATGTGGTCTAGTTTGATTGCTAACAATAATCTTCTTTTTCATTACCAAAACAAGAGTATGAAATACTAGAATCAAAACATGAATTTTAATGTAATTTCTTACATCTCTAATCTTTAATCTCAAGTATCATGTCTCCTATTTTGACATACATACACAACAATTTCGAAACCACCACATCTTTCAAACTAAAAATCTTCAAACTAAAAATCCAAACAGGAAATTTCAAAATGGGTTTTGAAGATAAGTTCATGATTTACAAGTTTCATCTTACACATAAACCCGAAATATCAACACAAAGATCGAAAAATGAGAAATTAATCGGGATTAAATTTCTACCCGTCATAAATTTTCAGCAACGTTATGCAGTTTTGTAAAATACTCTAAAAATACTTTTCAGACTCAAAAATCAAATTTGACATGGATGATCCTCATGATGTCTAGTATATCTAGTTAAAAATTTTAGACCCAATTCTTTATAGTTAAAGAGATGCACATAAAATTCAACAACATGTTAAAAAACATTCGTTTATCATCAACAATAATTTCTTATGTTAAAAATTTCATAAAGAAAAATCATAACCATGTTAAAATCTTAGTCCATCAATATTAGACAAAAATTAATTTTAGGTATAGAGTAACCTAAAATCTCAAGCATCATATTCAATCGCTAAAGAAAAATTATACAAGTTATAATTTTATAAAACGAAATAAAACAATGATACTTATCGCATTTCAGCAATCGTTTCTTTTGATTCGTATGGCAGAATAAAACGTCTTAAAATTGTTGGAATCAATTGCCGAATTATGCCTGCACAACAAATAAAATCAAACACGAAACAAATAACGTTATGGCTGAGTCGCGGACTAGGTCGCTTTCTTTAAGACGTTTCGCGGCTCTGCCCAAGATTGTGCAAGCAGTTCATGGTTGTCGCGTCGTCCCCAGGATAAAACAGCCGAGTTCAATCTCTTACACAATCACTCTTGCACGGTGAGAGGATGTGAAACTTTTACACTTCATTCTTGCTCAGAATCTCTAATAGAAAACAAATGATGCTCACACATTGTTTTCTTTCACAAAAAATATTTCTTTTGAGAACACACAACATAAAGAAAAACTCAACTCTCTCTCATTTTTCCAACCAAAATCTGATTTTATATTAAAAGGTTTAAACACAATTTAATCAAAGATTATTATGGTGTAGTTAACACCATTAACTCCACAATATGAAACTCTCATAGCTATAATGGTGTAGTTAACACCATTAAAACCACAAAAATAAAAAGGTCAAATTAATTATACCAAAAATTAATTTGTTTTAATAAAGACTAAATTCTAACTTTAAAAAAAAATAAGATATTAATTGGGAATAAATCTATGTTTTAAAAATATATTCCCAACATAACGCAGGAAAGCTCCATCCCGATGATAGCTCTTATGCAAACGACATAAAGCTTCTGCGTGCCCCATCGATGTGAGGATGCTCTCCTAGATCAAGCGAGGATGTAATCAACCAGATGCATGCCAACGCAGTAACGAACAGAGCATAGGGAGCTATGAAGCACGGATACTGATACGGGGATACGGGGATACCGATACGGGGATTCGGCAATTTTAATAAAATGGGGATACGGGATACGTTGGGATACGTGTATTAATTAAAAAATATTTAATTTATTAATAGTGAAAAGAATCACATAAAGTAAGAAAATTCTAAAATACTATCTGGAATATTAAAAAAATAAATAGATAAAAACTATCTAAACTCTCGCTGACCCATCACTCATCAATATTGAATAAGATTGTTAGGGTTAGACATTTATATAATGCTTCTATAGAATAATTTTTGATAAATACGAATATATTACATATCTAAAAAATTTGACATACTACCTATATAAATATTTGGCAATATATATATATAAAGTGTCCCTCTAGAGTATCCGAAGTATCCCCTACCCTTTTCGTAATTAATAAAAAGGACACTTTAAATGGGGTGTCCGATACGTATCCCCAAGTGTCCCCAAGTGTTCGACACAACGATACGGTGTCCGACACGGATACATCACCGGTTTTGAGGTGTCCGTGCTTCATAGATAGGGAGGCAGTCTAATCTTGAAGCGTTAATAAAAAGCTAACAAGCGCAATCAACAGTACAGGTCATAATCAGCTTATCACCGCAATGCACACTCACCAGACCTCCAAGGAGCTGTGTACTGGGGAAAAAGTAATGGTCTTATGACATCATCTACAATCACATGACACAGCAGCATCAAAGAACTGCTAGAGATAGCGTATACGGAAAATGTCTAAAGAGAATTATCACCAAAGCTACGCAGAAGACCAGAATTTCTTCTTGTTTTTGTTGTGTGTAGGGACGATGCGCAATTTCCGAAGCGCAAGTGATACTGATCCTGCCCAGCTAATGCAAATATACGACTTTGGGTGGCAGGGTCTGAGAGTAATAGATCGGCGTACAAGTACAATCTGCCAACATTGGAGACACATCTAAAAGCTCATCGGAACAATATGGAGTGTAATCTTCAGAATAGATCAGCGTGGAACGGAGTCAACTAATTTCTGCGGAGAATGATCAACAATGCAATTGATGTTCCTTCCAAGGATCAACATGATTCGAAAGATTATACAATGAAGTTCGGTACCTTCCCTAAATAACAATGACGATGGCTTACCTCCCGATACAACCTACATTTCCAGCAGCTCAATTAGAAGATATGGGCAGCAACTCAACCCGACATAAGCAGAACCAGTTCGGTCTGAAGGTCACACCAGTAGCAATTCAAGTGAGGATATACAAGATCCCCAGCTCCGGTACGGATGTCCAAGCTCTACAACTCGGACGAGGAGGCTCCATCTCTTCCCATGTACGCAGTGATGAGCATACGACTTGCTATTAGGCAGCGACAAAGTAACCCGAAGTAGAACCGACGTCCAAGGTTCATTGGCGGACCAAGGTTCAGAAGCCACAGATGCAGATGCAGTAATCATCGCACATTCCATACAAGCAAAGGGTGGTCAGCTCAATTCACGCATTACCCCTCGTTAGCAAAATGCAACAAAGAGCCAGACATATGAAGTAGCTCATCAACTTCCCAGCACCGTAGATACAAGACATCTAAAACAAGTACAAAGAGAAGGATGTCGCGATTAGCTCCCCACCTGCGATTGTACGACTTCCCGCAACAACGATCGGGGCAGTTACTTTCGCTTTCACAAGCTTCGGCAACCAGCTTCCGAAACCAAAAGGGGGCATACATACATCACACACAACTACAGAGTTTGCAAAAACTTATACTCCTTGCATTTCGACAATACCTTCATACATATTTTTTATGCATACACATACATATTGGGAAAGCGCTTGCACGCAATCTCTCCGGACTCCCCCGTAAGCGTCTATGAGTGTAAGACCGGGAGAAGGCTTCCATAAGAAAGAGATACCCAACATGCCATGTCTTTGACAGCTCAGCGGAACGGTGTTTGCAAAACATTCAGTTTTACACCACGTCTCCGGGTGATTTTCAGACCCCACCATTCGGTAATTTCATGGCCCGGGATTAGCCAACGGGGTGACAGGTTCAAACACTCATCTTTCTTCTGCAACGATGCATTTACATATTCGTACAGTGCAGGGGCAAGAGCAATCATATGAGTACATAACGATTCTGTTACTACTCAAAACTTACATACATCACATTTACTCAATAATATTTATTACTTTATGACATCTTATTGCTTATGCCTAATGTTCTTATTCCAATTGAGATTACACAGGAAGACAATAAATTTAAGCAACCTGAAGAGATTGGCAGTATCAATGGACTGGGTAGACCAGCGAATAGACGAGCATCAATGGGAGCGGAAACAATTCGAAGTCGCAGGAAATGAAAAACCCCCACTCGGCACATTACAACTTCATCCAACCGCAGACCTGTGGACATCGATCGGGGCAGAGTCTCAACTGCCACCGAACAAACTTCTTCAAACCACCCTAGTCAAAGCAAGAAGCAGTCCAAGCACGAAGATGAACACAAGCGAGCCGCAAAAGCTGAATATTGCTGCTAGTACTTACTTGTTGCTGTTATACCCCACATCGATGCTGCTACGTACAAAGCTACCGACGATACCTGAATGTACCTGCACATGCGGCAAACAGACGACCAACAACACCTGAACCAGCCAAACCTGTCGACGATGATACAAACGGAGTCTCAACTGCCATTTTCGATGCCAATGAGTAGTGAATAGAGTCTTTATATCATCCTTATGTGCTGCGAACCAGACAACCGCTGTCGCTGGCTGTTGTTGCGACATCCCTGCGGTGGCGTAGCCAAAGCTGCGGTCGCTGCATACTTGCCAGTCGCCAACTTCTTCGAATAGCTACAACGGACAACTGCATTTGACAAGTTTCTACTGCGTACCTGTGTCGGACAATGCGTAAACAGAGCTAATGCCATGACGTAGGGGTCCTAAGTAGCTGATGTTGTTGCCACTCCGCAAACGATGTGATGTAGTTGCTGCGGACGGTCATGTTGTAGCCTACCCGATGCTGTTGCTACTGTGAGAATGGGGAATTACCAATTACCTGCATCCAGCCACTGTTTTGAACAAGGTGCCATATATACCGAAGGACTTTCTGCGAAGTTGCTGCAAGGACTAATCAACCAATGGAGAACCATTGCTGTGGTGCCCATGCTGCTAAGATGACACACCCAAAGTCACCGACTGGAGCAGGGATAAGCAAGATGAAGATTTTTCTCAAAAATCGATAACCACGATCCAGTCCGGCCATACTTCTGCGAACGAGGTGTTACTGCAGACGTGCCCTTGCTACGTCGTACCTGCTTCCGGTTCGTCTATATGATTAAAGCAACGCTGCTGCCTGGTAAAGCTCATATCCACACACTAATCAAGTATTCAGTCTAAGGAAGACGAGGCCTAAAGCTGCTGCAAACAAGCTGATGTTGCATTAAAAGATGTTGATGCTATGATGTACAAGTTGTTGCTGCTACTGTCAACAACCCTGCAGTGCCAACGAAGTTATGTTGATACGTTACTAAGGTGGTATTATTGCGGCAAAAGCCTACCCACTGACCTAGTGCATACGATGGATCAAGAGGAGACGGTCACATCCTCAATGCAGCTTTCGTTTAATCGCACCAATCAAAGGTCCGATCCAACGAGGATGACGCCTAAAGCTGCTGTTGCTCCAGCGCCCAAGCTACCGCAGTATTCAAGACCTCCTGCCGACGCTATTACATGGATGAAGCAGCGCTACTGTGTAGAAGAGGCTATGCTAATGCATACTGACGGACCAAGGAAATACCCACAGTTTCCCAAAGCTCGAACTGCCATCGATGATCTTCAAGAAGGCTCTTTGATTTCATTCTTATGCAACTTCTATTACACATACCAACAATCATTGGTTCGAGCCGAAGCAGACGAGGCAGGAAGCTGTTGCACACAAGCTGGTGCTGAGGTGCAAAAGATGTTGGTACTGTGGTATACAAGTTGTACGGTTTCTGCAATCAGCCTAGATTTGGCGTATGCGAAGCTGCTTGGAGAGTGGGGCAACGTTTCGGATAACTGCATCGGACATGCCTGTTGTTGTCATTTCTGCAAACGACAAAGAATATTTGAACCACGACACCGATGCCGCTAATGAGAATGGGGATTGTTGCGCACCTGCGTTGAATCACTGCTTCAAAAAAGTAGTTTTATACTTCATGCGAACGAAGTCTCAACTTCCCTTGCCGCCGCCAATGAAGCTTGTGAACACGGAAATCACGTAGGCATCCACGTGTTCACAAACAATCTTTGCGTGAAATGAATATACGCATTAAAATGTGAATATAGCATAAAATACATAGGTAGATGTTGATTCATTGATTCCAAACCCCGCGGGTTTGTCATGATCTCATCAACATCCAAAACGGTAGATCTAAGAAGTGAACACATAAATAAAGATATATGAGTGCTAAACGTAAAGGAGACAATGATTTACGTGGTTCAGCACTAAGGCCTACATCCACGGTCTGGGATATTCACTATGAAGTAATGGTTACAAGAATAGTCGCAAGACTTTGTGTTCATCAAACCCGCAGGTTGATGCTCATACTTACTTCTCACTGATTTCTCTCCTATACTCTAGTTCTCTCTCTCTCTGTTTTTTCCCCCCCTCCTGCTTGGAAGGGACATATATATATAGCTAATTTAAGTGGGTCCACTGGAAAAGAGCTGTTGAGGTCTTATCTTCTTGTACTCTGTGCATAGTCTGCGGGCTTCCTTATCATTCCGCGCCTTATACAATTCCTATGTTCATTACGCTGACCAACCCCCGCTCTCTTCGTTGGTCATCTGACGCGTGTCCTCTGAGCAGCACTAAATGCGAGTGGTTGGGGCGGTACGGTCTGCGCCAGGCGGTGTCAGTCTTTTCTTGTCACGTCTGTGTCAGTTGGGCTTTCCCCAGCCGTTGATTATATCTCACCTCGTGATGAGGTAAAGTGTAGCAGAGTAGTTCTTTGGTGTTACGTGGGGATACCTTCATTTGATGATCCTTCATCTTCGATCGTTGAACTTGACAGATGGCACGCCGTCTAGATCCCGTGGATGCCCCTACGTGTCATCCACTTTTATGACGTGGCCTCCACGTGGGCTTTGCTAGTACACGTGGCGAGGGAGATAAATAAGTGTACTTACAATTTGCCCCTCTTCTTGTGACTGGGCGCCAGCTTTAGTTGGAAGAAGAACCGTGTACGTTTTTATCTCTCTCTTCATAACTTCTCCTAAAAAGGGGTTATCTGCATTTATTGTGCACGTTTCCCATATCCGGCAATAAATGCTCCTTGGGTAACGGACGGTTTCTTTCGGTCCTATAAAACAGAAAAGAATGAAGGAATGTGAATTAAATTCACATTCTCTGTTTATTCTCTGCCCCACTCTCTTCTTCGTCTTCTTAACTTCTTCGCGCCATTATTTCTCGCACCGGCCATTGTTGCTTTCTTTATCGCCGCTGCTGTTTATTCTTTCATGCTGTCGTTGCCGTTTGCTTTACTTATTGAAGTTCAGGTAGGATTTTTTACTTTGTTTACTCGCCGTTTCTACCCCTGTTGAGTTCTTGGTTTTCTGGTGATGAATCGTGATGGGTTTCAATCTTATGCATATCATGGAGTTTGAAAGTTGATGCCGCTGAGCCGTGTGTTTTACTACTAACGTTTTGATTTTCTTTTTCTTTTTTTTGAGTTCGAGTAATAGCTTGAGAGCTTAAATGGTTGTAGATGAAATCTAGGGTTTTCTTCACGTTTGTCTTTGTTCTTGAGATTTTCTTGTTTTTCGATCTTCCTTGACTCTGATTTGCACTTCTGTTTGTGTTTGTGTCCGCAGATATGTCCGACCGTCCGCGGGTTCCTTATCAAACTCCTCCGTCAAGTCCTCATAAATCTCCTCGGAGAGATTCCAATATTAGGGGGGAACTTCACCTCCTCTTACTCGGGTGGTCCCGGGATAGACGAACGTCCTCGTCCTCGGTCGAGGCCTTCGCTCAAAAGAGGTGATCCGCCAGCAGGGTCTAGATACGCCGTGACTCGGTCCTAGAGATGGGTCTCCTAAGAAACAAAGCAGAATCCGCGCACTGATCTTCTAGATGTGCAGCCTCTCCGCACCATGCCTCCACCGCGGACTAATCTTCCTTCGTTTCCATCTGTGCCTAGTTCGGAAAGTCAACTAAGAATCACCTCAAGAGAGAAGGCTACGGAGATAGAATCTTCGGGAGATGTAGTTCCTCCTAAGAAGAAGGTAGCGGGTTCTCTGAGAAGATGCTACTGGGGACGCTTACGAGGATGACTCTGCTGTTTCGTCCTTTACCTTTGGGTAACAAGAAGTTCACTTTCGTACACATCGATCTTGAATCCTTCAAATTGAAACATGGTCTTCAGCACTTCCAAGTGCGCTTTTATGCCCCTGATAAAGATATAACCTATGAGATGGTTACCAATTATCAGTACGATGCCTTTCATTTATTGACGACCGTGGGTGCTTTCGAGGCTGGTTTGATGTTGCATTTGTATAAAGCCGGTGATGATTTCTACTACTGGTCTTGTCTAGCCGCGATCTTGCTAAGAAGAGTCATAATCGTGGGGTGCAGCGGTTGACAGAAATTATCTTCGCCATCTCCGAGAATGCTATCTTCGTAGCAAAGGGCAAACGATGATGACCTGCTATACCCCCAAATTAGAAGAGGAGAAAGGGTGGTATACTCCACGAAAATTTCAACAAGTCCTTTGGAGATTATGTTAACGAGAATACACGTAAGCCGTGGTCCGTGAGTCTCATGGAATATTGCTCTGTTAAGGGGAAATTCGCCTTTTGAGCGAGGTAAGTGATTCCAAGATGGCGAGGATTCCTGGTGCCGAAGGTCTTCCTATTCCCGCTGATGAGAGAATTAAGCGTGATCATGACTATGAGTGGTCTTCCACGTTCTTGAATTTGTTGGTCCGTGGGTCTATGGTTGGGTCCCTGACCCCATGGTTGGCAACCCACTGTTGATGTTCTTATCGCGAAGCCTCTCCTTCTCGTTATGCCCATTCGCCCTTGCGAATGAGTTTTGAAGGTATGGATTTTGCTTACAATCGTGATGTTGATGATGCGGAAGACGAAGATATCTCCGATGCTAACCCTCCTCCGCAGAGTACTAATATTGCTAAGGTGTGTTTGTTTTCTACGTATATATGCCCCTTCGTTTTCTTAAGTAATGTTGATTATGCTAAGGAAAGGAGATACAAATGGCTCTTTTATCATTATGTTTCTTTATCATTATGTCTCGCAGGTGCTTAGAAAGAAAAAGATCAATCCCAAGCAATCGTCAAATTCTCCCACCGAAGATTCTACGCACTTCGAGGATGTGAACAGTCCAGTGAATGGTGACGAGGATGTTTCCGATAAGGAAGAGCGGATTGAGACTTCTCCGCCCTTTCAAGAAGGAAATAGTGTTCTTTGGTGGGGGCGTCGGTGGAGGTGATGGTGATCGGGCCACCGGGTGGTGGTAGTGGTGATCAGGCCCCCGGTGGTGGTAGTGGTGATCGGGCCCCCGGTGGGGCTGTTAAGTCAAGTGGGGCCGCGGGTATTGAGGTTGGTGAAAATCTGGTCGCAAAGGACAGTGGCATTGGCCTGCAGCGGGTCGTTGTAGACAAGGGCAAGGGAGTTGCTCTTGGTAGTAGTGACAAGGATGGGGATGCTTACTGTGAGTTCTCCTTTGGTAAGGTTTTATCCGGGGAACAATCTTTTGACATGGCCGCAGCCATGAGGCTTGTCTCGGATTTCAATCGCTTCCACCGGTGATAACCGGGATGTTCTTCAAGGTAGGCATGAGGTGGGTCGATGCGTGGATCTGATCTTTGAGGTTTTGGCGGTTCATCCGGAGGGTTTTGTTGGCACTTCCTCCGTCGCTAGCGGGGGCTTTGGTGCAAGGTAATACCGGTGCTTTACTTGGTGGGAAGCCCTCGTTCTTCCTCGTATGATTTCTCGCGGTCATTGATCGCGGATGGCGATGATGCTATTTTGGCTTGGCTTAAAAAGAAGGACTTGCTTGTCGTGTCGCATCCTCGCTTTGTGATTGAAGGGGAAAAGAGTTCGGACTCTTTTACTCGCGGCATATGGAGCTAACCTCCAGGAGGTGGTAGATGAAGAGTGGGACAAGAATCTTGTGGCCACGGGATTGATCTCGTGGTGAATCCTCCCTCTATTTATTGCCGGGTATGATGGCTATTGCTTTGATGGGTACCGATACAGTTATCCCAGCAGGTTGTTGGAGGTTTGTCCTGCTCTCTCTAACCCCGATTTTACTTAGGTGTGTTATGTGAACTAATTTCCCTTTTTGATCGATAGATGATGAGGAGTGAGTATTGCAACCATAATCTTTACCAGGCTCTTCAAGGCTAAGTCTCTCAAGCTAGAAGCGAAACTCCGCCATCGTGAAGAGATGCTTTCGAGTGTTGAAAACTGCGCCTCTGCTAAAGATAAGGAAATAGCGAGTTGAAGGGTCTAGAGCTGCACATGAGCCGGTCCAAATCCGGTTTTACTGTTGGACCCTGTACTGCATACGGAGTTGACCGGTTCTTCAATTTGAGGACCTGCACTGCACTGGACTTGTACTGCACTGTAATTAAGACCGGTCCGGTTCCACTCCGTCTGGGTTTTACCTCGATTTTGAAACACACAAAGTAAGTATGACAAGATATCACTTGGTTCACACACTTAAGTTCACACCGATTTTCAAAATAACAACATTAAGTATGACAAGATCACTTGATTCACACACTTAAGTTCACACTGATTTTCAAAATAACAACATTAAGTTCACACACTTCAGTTCAAATTTAAGGTTTAAAACATCACAAAGATCACTTAAGTTCAAAGTTTAACATTAAAAACATAGTACTAAAAAGTAAAAACAACATTTCCATAAGTCTGCTGTCTGCGACAAGAAATGAAATGCAATCCTTGCAAAGGATGGGGACTTCTCGAACAATGGCACTGGCTGCACTGACATGGAGTTTACTTCAAGTTGTTTTTAGCAGAGAATCCCATATGGCTGCAACATGGAACAAAAAAGTAAAACAAGAAAGTAAGCAAGCAATACAAGAAAACTTGAAAAGTAAGTACTATTAAATAGAAGAAAACCCAATATATTACCTTCCTCATATTCAACAGCATCATCAGGTATATAGTCACATAGAAGATCAAGAGCAATGGGCTTTTGAAGAAATCTTTGCGTACAGAGCAATGCTTCAACTATCCTTGTAGACAAAGAAGATCTCCATGGAGTCATCACGCGCTTTCCGGTGCTAAAAGCTGATTCAGAGGCCACTAAAGACACGGGCATGGCTAATATATCTCTTGCCATGTATGAAAGTATCTTATACCCTTTGCATTAGCTCGCCCACCAAGCCAATATGTCAAACTGGTCAAAGTTGACCTATTTCACGCATTCCACCTTCAATCACATCTCACAAATACCCATGTCTGCTCGGTTGTTCTTGCCTCTTCAACACAACTTGGGCTGTCCCAATGTTGTTTCCTCATTGATTGAATTCTAGCAAACAGACCTTGAGATTGCACACTAACTGGATTGGCAACAGTATGAGCATCACTACTTGACCCCTCCTCATGAACTGAATACAAAGACTTATAATCTTCAAAGAGTTCCTCAAATTCTAATTTCACCTTTCTCATAACTCTTTGAACCTCCCATGTATTATTCTCATACAAACAATTAAGAGTAAACTCCAAACCCTTTTGTTTCTCTCTTGGATCCAACAGATGGGCAATAAACATTAAAGAATTCATTGTTTCATACACTCCCCAATACTTATGGTACTTAGCACACATTAGACGAGACATACGAGCAATAAAAGGATCTGATGCTATATTGTTTCTAAATTCTACTAATTGTTCATTGATGAGTAACAATTGCCATAAGAACATATGAGTAGTGACTTGTGTAGATGCAGAAAAGTTTACAGTAGCATCGAAGAATACCTTTAGACACTTCACAAGACCTCTAGCATATTTCCAATCTTCTTGATAAGGAGCATGTTGACGAGGAATCTTTTTCTTCTTATTCTTCATCTTTGCCTTGTTCTTGCTTGTTGGATCCAACTCCTCAACCTCTTCTTCCATATCCTCAACCTCTTCCTCTTCTTCCATATCCTCAAACACATCTTCTATGAGAATATCACTAGCTATAGCTGCTTCAATATCAACATCAGTAGGTAAAACAGATTCTTTTTCTTGTTCAAAGATAAACCTGTCTTGAAAGTCCTTATCAATCTGTGCTAACATTGCAAAAACTAATTCATATTTTTCAGCAGCGTCTAACATCAAGTAAGTGCTATTCCATCTAGTGTACACATCCAAAATCAGAGATTTCTTACAATATACCTTTGCTAAGGAAGCACATTGTTTAAATTTTTCGTGCCTAGAAGGAGAACTAAGAACGTATTTTACAACTGACCTTATTCTTCTAACTGATACATTAAAAAGCCTTACTGCATCTTTAATGACAAGAGCAAGAACATGGGCTGCACACCTCACCTAGAGAAAGAACAAAACAAAAAGATACACATCAACACGAAAAATGAATGACAAACAAAACCAAAGTTCTAATATTATTGGTCATTCATTGTATTTCAAATTACCTCACATTGCTCAACAAACAAGTCAGGAGATGCAACATTCTATATGATGGCCTAAACAAGGAAAAAGGAGAATAACCAAGTGGAGTGTAAACAAGAAAGAACATGATAGAATGTAACATGGACTTACATGTAAATATTTGCTCTAATTGGTGATCCATCCGACCCAATGACAACATTCTTCACATGATTAATAGCTACTTTGTTGGCGCTGACATTGTCTAGAGTGACACCAAATACATCTTGTAGACCCCAATCCTCTAAACACTTCACCAGCTTCTCACCAATTGCATTACCAGTGTGACCTTCAACTTGGCAGAACATGAGTATTCTCTTTTGTAACTTCCAATTGTGATCAACATAATGAACGGTTACACACATATAGTTATAATTATTTGGTGATGTCCATGTATCTGTTGTCAAAGATACCCTCTGCTTAGATGTCAAGAAATAAGTTTTTAGGCTATTCTTCTCTTCCACATACATCTTCAATACATCCCTATAAATTGTCATACGCCCTGGAACCTTGAATCTAGGCTCTGCCACCTGCATCATTGCCACAAAACCTGACCCTTCTACTGCTCTAAAAGCTATTTCATCCTTGATTATCCACTCAACAAGAGCCCTTCTTAACTTATCATAACTGTAAGTATGAGCAACAAGTTTACCATCTTCACTGGTTTTGGGGGTGGCATCAACAGAGTTTGTTGTCCCTTGTCTTTGGCTACCTTCCTGTTAGGATTTTTATGGCATCTATTCAAATGCTTTCGTAATCCAGAAGTTCCATGTACGTCATTGTCAGCAGCATATGTTCCTTTGCAATGATGACATCGAGCTTCTTTGTCATTTAACCTGGTCATCTCCAACCAAACTTCAGATCTCACTTTGCCATGCTTTTTTTTGTTGTCACAAACCTCAGTTGTACTTGTTGGTGTATGTTCAGCTCCATCCGTGAGAGATGCAAACTTGAAAGGATGATCCAACTTCGCTTGCTGATTTGAACTTGTAGTTTCAATTGAATTTGGTGTAGGAATCTAACAAACATTAAACAAACACAATTTTAGACAAAAAAAGTGATGTTCAATAATCAACACTAATAGAGGGATACGCTATCAACAGATTAGAACAGCTTTCTTTTGTCTTACAATAACAGAATGCTATTATTGGAACCATCTCGATGCTTTGCGCTTCCCCATTTAGCACCTCAAAGGCCTGCAAGAGAACATATGCAGCATATTAGCCTTCAAGAATGATAAAGCACAAAAAGGGAAGAACATACCTCATCCGCCTGTTCAACAACAAGTAACTACTAACCCACAAATTCAATCTCAAATCAACCAACAACTACCCTAATTCAATCTCAAATTCAATCTCAAATTAAACCCTAATTCAATCTCAAATCAAACCCTAATTCAATCTTAATAGTAACAGAACAATCAAACCCTAAAAGGTAAAAATTATAAATCAATTTCAAATCCTAGTATCAGTGTATCACACGATTCAAACCCTAGTTTAATCCATGAGAAATCTAAGAAGCAGAAGTAGAAGAATTACCTGACTCAATCAGAGTTCAGAGATGCTGCTTGTTCTTGAGCAAGAAGTGAAGAAGAACAAGAATTTGTCTAATGGATTGATGGTGGTGAATGATGAAGAAGAGCGACCTCCGCTGTTCTTGAGCTCTTCAAAAAAAAACAAATTGAAATGAAACTTCTTCTCGATAGAGAATGAGGGATACTTAGTCATATACCTAGCGGACGGTCAAGATGTAAAATTGGCAAAGATATCTACTGCTATAATTAACCGGGACATATGATCCGGGACAGGCCGGGAATCACCCTGGTAATCCGATGCCGCACGCCTACTCCGGTATCAACTTTCAAAGACTCGTACATGTACCGGTAACTCCGGTCCGGCTCGGTACAACTCTGGTTCTTTCGGTTCCGGATCGGTATGGTAAAATGGACCGGGTCTTGTGCAGCTCTAGAAGGGTCTCAGCTTAAGCGCAAGGAACAAGCAGACGCGGAAGAGGCAAAGCTGCGTTACGAGCTAGCTTCGGTCAAGGGCAGGTTAGAGGTGGGTGAGAAGAATTCTTCATCTATTTCAGGTCCTGCGTCTCCTCCTCTTTGATTATTAGATGTTCCTTATATGTTCTGAGTTATCTTCTTCTTCCCTCCTCCCTACTGTACTATCTTCTGGGTGGAATCCCGAGTTGATGTGGCTTCGGGGTGAGAGAATTCGTCAAAAGGTCGTATTGCCGAGTTAGTTGAAAAACTCAAGAGTGAATCGAAATGGAATGCTCGCGCGGATGTCCATAATGCTATGGCCGAAGAATGGCGTAAGAAAAAGTTTTCTTGGTAGATCTGCAAAACCAAAACAACCATGACCGTCATTTATTCAACGGGCTCTTTTATGGACGCGGGATAATCTTGAGAAAGCCCGCGCCAGATTTCCACTCTAGAAGTTAAGCTTAATGTCATGGAAGAAGAATCAAGGCAAGCGCGTTCTTCTCATCCCATGTATATGCGGGCTTATATGCAACGTCTTGCTAAGGAAAGAGATGACGCTAGGGCGGAATCTGGTGCTCTTAGTAGTGCCTTATCCGCGTCTCGAGATGATGTGGCCCGTCAGGTTGAGTATGAGAAAAACTTAGAGGTGACTATGTATCGTCTTAACAAGGGTTTGGAATCGAAGAATGATGAGGTTAACCGATATCATCATTCGAACTCAATGCTTCGAGATGAACTAAGCGCGAAGTCGTATGCTCATAATCTTCTGCAGTAGATTATGATAGGTTATCAAATGAATATGATTATGCCGCGTAAGCACGGAACTCCGCGGTTTACCATTGTGAAGGTATACGTCTTTGTCATCGAGTGAGCTTTGTGTTGTATTTGTTATAACTCTGTCCTTTTCTAATATCCGCAGAGCTCCAAGGACAGCTTCTTTCAATCATGATGGCAGGTTTGCCGAAGCTCGAGGCTAAGGTAGTTCAATTGGAGGGCCAAGTCAATTACCATCGTGGTCTGGCCTTGTCTCGGGAGGAAGCGCCAAGCAAGCCGATCAAAAGGTGGGCCATCTTTCTACTTCCCTAAATCAGGTGAGATGAAGAGTGTAGCTATAGGCTTCGTGGCTCGTAAGCGGGTTAGTAAGAGATTAACAGGACTCTTGGTGAGATTGAGTTGGATCTCAAGAAGAACCATGGACTAACCAAGAATTATACTCGTCGTCCCCGTGCCCGCGCCCCTTCAGTTCCTCTCGGCCCTTCCTCTGGTGGTAGTGTTCCTTCTTCTTTGAAGGATAAACCCGCGGATAATGCTCCTTCTCGCAGATCATAGCTAGTATGCTAGGGATTGATCTCGGTTGCTTAGCCTTCTCGCGTTTTTGTCGCTTTCTTGCTAGGTTTGTAATCAATCATTGCTGGTAATAGATCAAACTTTAGCGTTTAAATGAATTTGTATTTTGTTGAATTCGCATCTATTGGCTTTATAAATCAAGTTAATATAACGAGTAATTTCGTAGCGTTTGTGATCCAAGGATGTTGATCTTTGGAATCTGAGAAAGTGGAATTTGAGGAAGTGTATTGTTCGTGCAATTCCGTAGGTTGATATCCTCGGAATTGTCTTGTGACCTGTCACCCCGTCCAGCTAATTCCTTGGCCGAGGATTTCTGAACGGTGAGGGTCTGGCCGACGTTCAAGGATATATTCCGTTGAGTTCGCGGCTTATAATATTGCTCGGATATCTCGTTCTGGGGGAAGTCACCCCCTGGTCATACACTTATAGACACTTATGGGGGAGTTCCGAGAGATTGCATGTGTATGCTTTGCGCGGTATATTCCCCTAAGATATTGCATTGGGTATGATCCACGCTTTGTGACATTCCCTTTATATTGCAGTGGGTTTGATCCACGCTTTGTGCCGGACATTCCTCTTATTAAAGTATAATGCAAGTTCTTAATAATAGTAACTGCACAATGATTTACGTGGTTCAGCCCTAAGGCCTACGTCCACGGGGTAATAAGGTGTCGATATTTTATTAAGATGCGGCATGGTTTTCAATGTACATTCATATTTCGTTCTTTTGTTGATCTCCTATGTACGGATGGGTATGTGAGTGGTATATACGTGTGTCCCATGTGGTATTGGTTGTGGGTATTGAATAAATTGAAATGCGTATGGGTAATGAGTAGAATATGACACTTGAAGATGAAAGCTTGGATTGATTGAAAAATTAAGGCGCGTTACTCCTTCATCGTGAGAGATAGAAACATGTGGACTTGTAAGTCAATTTTCTTCTTCCTCAAACGCATACGCAGTAATAGATTATGGGTAGTATGGCTTTAGATATTTGGCATTCCACGGATGCATGAGGATTTCCCCTTTCAAATTACGCAGATAGTAAGAGCCATTTCCCCGCGATGTCGTGTATTACGTAGGGTCCTCCCCACGTTGGTGCTAATTTTCCCCACTTATTTTCTCATTGGTATTGGGGAATGGTCCTTAACACATACCGCCCTTCTACAAAATTCCTAAGTTTCACTTTTTTGTTATACTCTCGGCTAGCCCGCGCCGGTAGTTTTCCATTCTTTGCAAAGGCCGCTTCTCTCCTTTCTTCGAGATCGTCAAGCTTTTCCAACATCATGTCCGTGGTGAGGTTCTTCTCCCATGCTTCGTCTTTGTTGTTGGTAGTAGAATTTTCGTAGGGATTACCGCTCGCTCTCCATACGTGAGTAAAACGGAGACTCTCCCGTAGGCCGATCTTCGAGTTGTCCCGTATGCCCACGTTTATGTAACCGCCACACCACCGCCCCTTGTACTCGTCTAGTTGTTTTTTAAGGATAAGTGCCAAAGTTTTGTTTGTGGCTTCGCTTGTCCATTGCTCTGTGGGTATATGGGGGTGGATTTGTTTTTCGAATTTTGAGGGTGTCGAACAAAGAAGTCGATATTCTTTCCTTGCTTAAATTTGTTCTGGTTGTCTAAACTATCTACTCATGGGGATGCCAAACTCTGCAAATGATATTTTGAAAAATAAAAGTAAAGACGTCTGAATCACGAATTCTTGCCAGTGCCTTGGCTTCTACCCACTTGCTGAAGTAATCCGTTGCCACTATTAGGAATCTTCTTTTCCCGGTCCCTGATACGAGCGGGCCCACTATGTCGATACCCCATTTTGCAAAGGGCCACGGACTGCCCACGGAGTTCAACTATATGGCTGGGGCGTGGATTCGTCTGCCAAATCTTTGACTTGCGCCATTCTAGCCGCGTCTCGGATCATGGTTGGCCAGTAGTAGCCCTGTGTCTTTGCCTTATCTGCAAGGGACCTCATTCCGCCGTGATTCCCCGCGTCTCCTCTCTATGGATGTCTTTCAAGATGCCATGTCCCTCGGATCGGACAGCAATACGGCCCGCCCGAGGAATGATTTTCTCGTATAAGGTTCCGTCTCTTAGCTCGTACATCCTCGCTCCTGGATTGTACTTTCCTAGCCTGTTTGGTGTCCTGGGGAGTTTCCTTCCTCAAGGAAAGAATGGATTTCGATTCTCCAATCTTCTTCCCGATCGTGATCGTCGTCCTCATCTGCTTGTCGCATGATGTCATCGTTCTGGAAGTCATCGAATATGTGCTCTCCGATATCATCGTCAGAGATATCTTCCTCCCTAGACTTGCGTTGGTTATCCGCGCACGTCTCTTGGGGCTTGATGGATGGTTCGTACACTCTTGTTATCTTGATTGCTTTGACATCCTCGTTTTTTAGCATGGCTGATATATATGCCAAGGCATCCGCGTGCCTGAGCTCCTTCCTACGCAGATGTCGGAACTTGATTTTTGGTATTTGGGAAATCAACGTTTGCACCAGAGCCATGTATGCCATTAGTGTCTCGTCGTACACATTGTATTCGTAGCCTATCTGTCATATGATTAGTTGTGAGTCACTTGTCAACCGCACTTCTTGTATCCCCATTTCAATTATCAAGCGGAGAGCATGGACCACTCCTTCGTACTCTACGATGTTATTTGTATGGCCTTCAAATTCCAATCTGAATGCGTGCACGATCCTATCCCCAGGGTGTGGTGATGACGATGCCTATCCCCACGCCGTCTCTATTTTTGGAGCCGTCAACAAAGACCTCCCATTGTCGTGGGTTTACCGGTCAAGAATATTATTTGGCTCCTTTTGCTTTTCTATTTCGGGCGCCCGCGCCCTCCATCCTTGTATGCGCACCTCTTCTTCGTTGTCCAAAGGTAGGTCTCCATAGGAAGTCTGCTAACACTTGCGATTTCGAGAGTGTTGAAGCTCATAGTGGATGTTAAATTGGTCGAGGTATTGCTCCATTTTGCTATGCGTCCTACCTTTCCCCCCCTTTGAGGATGGCTTCTAAGGGTGCTCGACATGGGATACGTATGTCATGCGTTAATAAGTACGTCCTCGGCTTTAAGGTAGACCATACGATGGCTAAAATCAGTTGTTCGATTCTTGTGTAGTTTCTTCCGCTGAATTCAAGGTTTTGCTGACATAGTAGATTGGCTGCTCCTCCTTTGTGTGGGTCCTGACCAGTACTGCGCTTACCGCATCGTCTGTTGCTGAAATGTATAGTGCCAAGACTTCGCTCGGTGTGGTTTCGAAGGATAGGGATCTCCGCTAGGTACTTGTTTGATGCCTAGGAAGGCTTCTTCGCATTCTCGCAGTCCACTCAAATTTCGTCCCCTTCTTTAGTATGTTGAAAAAGAGTTTGCATTTATCCGAGGATCTCGAGATGAACCTTCCCAAAGCTGCTAGGGATCCATTGAGCTTTTGTACTTCTTTTAGGTTCTTTGGAGATGGCATGTCTACTATGGCTCGGATTTTTGCAGGATCTACTTCAATGCCCCTTTTTGTCACCAGGTACCCAAGGAATTTTCCGGATGTTACTCCGAAGGTGCACTTCTCCGGGTTTACCTTCATATTGTGTTCTCTCATAGCTTCAAGATGTCCCTTAGGTCTTCGTGATGGTTCTTCCTCAATCTGCTTTTTACGAGCATATCATCAACGTAGACCTCCAAGGTCCTGCCAATCCATGGCTTGAAAATAGCATCGACCATCCTTTGGTATGTTGCTCCCGCGTTCCGGAGTCCGAAAGGCATCCTCACGTAGCAATAGAGGCCGTGGGGTGTGTAAAATGCCGTATGTTGCTTTGATCTTCTTCAAGTAAAAATAGTTGATTGTACCCGGAGTATCCGTCCATGAATGATAGCTTTTCGTATCCTTCTACTGCGTCGACTAGTTGATCAATGCTGGGTATTGGATAACTTTCCTTGGGGAACGCTTTGTTCAAGTTGGTGAAGTCGATGCAGATTCTGACCCCACCACTCTTCTTTGGTACTATTACCATGTTAGAGATCCAAGTAGGATATTTGACTTCTTTTATGAAACCAGCCTCCAATAGCTTTCACAGCTGCTTTCTCTTGCTTTGTGATACTCCGTAGCCACCTTTCGTATCTTTTGTCTTACCGGGTGTGCCGGGTTTAATGCGCAACTCATGTTGTATCTTTATCTTCGGGTCTATTCCGGCATGTCGATAGTTTCCACGTGAAGATGTCCGCGTATTCCTTTAGTAGTTTCACCAGCGAGGCTTCGCGTTCTTCGTCCATTAGAGTTCCTATCTTGATCTTTTTTGGATTCTCCTCCGTCCCTATGTTAACTTCCTTCACCGCCTCTAAGGATGTGAATGTGGGTTTTGGTTCCCAAGGTGAGGAACTTTCTTTAATTTCTATTTGGTAGGCTCGGATTCTTTGTTTGCGAGAGCATCCTGGGTTAGCAATTGATGTTAATGCTTCCGTGTTCCCTACGGAGTTCCCTTGGACAAACTTTTCCCCGAGATTTCTTCCAAGTATTCATCGATGGCTTTGTCTTTGGTCATTGCCTTGTTCCGAGCCCCGTGGGTTCTTCTTTTCTCATCTTCTTCATTGTTGAGTTGTATTTGCATTGCTGGCATTCCTTTGCGGAAGTTTGATCACCCTTGATCTCCATTACTCTTAGTGGAGTAGGAAACCTAAGGTATTGATGGTAGGTGCCTGCGACTCCCTTAAGCTTGTGGACCCATCTCCGTCCAATAATGGCATTGTAGGGTGAAGGCGCGCGTCCACCACACTGGAAGCGAGTGTCAACTTTCATGGGACCTGCGTCCACTCGCAAAACAATATCCCCGAGAGGCTTCGTAGCCGTACCATTGAACCCATAGATGGTGTAGTGCGAGGTCAAGAGTTGCTCGTCATTAAGCTCCATACGTTTGAAGGTATCGTAAAACAGGACATTTACGGATCTCCCTCCATCGATGAGGATTTTCTTTATGTTGTATCCTGCGATTGGCAAGGTGAGTTTCAAAGGATCATTGTGATCTTCCATGTCATCCTCAATGTCCCCGATCTCGAAGGTTAGAGGTGCGTCCATCCATTCTTCGTGATCTTCCACTTCTTTCCGTGTAAATTGTAAAGCTCACAATAGTCTTCAAATTGCTTCCTCAATCTTTTCCCTATTTGTGCAGTTAGGGTTGGTTCTTTGCTTTCCGAGCAGGATATAGTATTCACCCAGCGATTACCCTCTGGCAATTGGACCTGTTTGCTGCGTTTGGCTATGTCTTCCGCCCCAGCCTTCTCTACATATTTTTTGAGATCCCCTGCATCTATCAGCTTTTGTATCATTATCTTGAGATTTTTGCACTTCTCTGTTGTGTGCCCGTAGAAGAAGTGGAAATCACAAGACTTCTTGGATTCCTCCGAGGCTTGGTTGCTTCCCCTTAGACCAAGGCCACTAAGTTTTCGCGGTCCTTGATCTCCTTTAAGATGCGTGAGTAGCTGGTATTGAGCTTCGTGTAGACTCGGTCTTCAAATTTTCTACCACTCCTCTTGGGGTCGTCTTTCTGATCCTTTTGGTGTCCGCTGGATCTGTTTGCTTGTTCCGCGGAGTTGGTCCGTGGAGGTCGTTGAGCCTGTGCTCTTGGGTTATCTCGTTGAATTTCTTCCAACCTCGCATGTTTTTCGATGATTATCCTCAAGTCTCCCTCTGTGGTTGGGGTGGTACCGTGGATTTCGACAAACAATGGGCTCATCCTGTCAAGTCCCCATTTGTAACAGTTAATACTCACCACGGGGTCCACATGTCCTATGGCTTGACATATCTTGTGCCACCTATCCGTGTATTCTCGAATGGACTCCTTATATTTGATTGCAAGCGAGAAGAGCTTGTTCATCCCTGTGTTCACAACCTTGTTATACATGTAGGTGGCCAAGAACTTTTCGGTGAGTGATCATACGAATCAATGCATCCCGGCTTGAGGTTATCAAACCAAGATAACGCGATCCTTTCGTGCTTGAAGGGAAGTATCTCGCATAGTATAGCTTCGTCATGGTCCCACCTGGCCATTACCCCGTTGTAATATCGTAAGTGGGCGGCGGGATCCGCGGACCCGTCGTAACACTCAAAGGATGGGACCGGACACTTACGCGAATGGTAGCCGTAGCCAATCGCCCGCGCTAGTGGGGTAGTGTTGGCCTCCTTCATAACCTTGTCTAGTCTTCCACCTTCTTGCCTGGTCTTGATTTGATTGATCTCTCGCTAGCATCTCTCGCACGAAGACTCTCCATTGCCAAACAAAGGTGCTCGTCTGAATGGAAGACCGCGTCTTCCTTGTAGGTTGTGACACCGTGGCCTCCTCTTCATCATAGTAGTCCAAGTTTCTGGATGGTAGTCCGGGTCAGACCTTCTAGTGTTCCGCGCACCTCTTTGGGGTATTCCTCTTTGATTGACTACCGCAGGGATGTTTTCGATGATCATCCTCCGGTCTCTATTCTCGTACTGCAGTTAGCCTCGTGTCGCGATTCTCTAGCTCCGCGCTTTGGAGGATCTTCTCTCTTAATTGTCTGGTTCTCTTGGGCTAGTAAGGCCACCGCGTCCACGTATGTCTCGTTGATTCCTTTTAGGTCTTCTAGTTGCACCAATATTTGCGCAGATTTGGTTTGAATCTTGATTTGGCGTTCCTATCTCAGAATCGAGCTTGTCCCTCGGGGCCGCGGTATTGATTTCATCCACTAGCCGTATATCCGCCGATCATTCCGTAGGATCCTTGCTTGCAGTTGTGCGTTTTGTTCATTGGTCGGCGGCATCCCGTAAGGAAGGTTACGGATTACCGATTCTGCTCTCGCTTCTCGAGGCTCAGTGGGCTCGGTTGTAGCCGGTCACTTTGGAGGTGACCACTTGAGAAGCACCTACGTTAGGTGTAGCAGCTCTTGTCGCCGCGGCCTTCTTTGCTTCCATTGCAATGATGCCCGCATCTAAAAGTGATGTGCTTTCCGCTCCATTCTCGTCTTGTCCCTGGCCATGGGTCCTTCGCCCTTCGTTTGCTCCTTGTTACTACTGACATAGTCCTAGGCGCCTCTTTTGAAGGTACCTTTGTATTCCCTGTATCTTTGTTCTTTTCTATTGTAATATTCTGCAGAGAAAGCATGGAGGTAAACCGAGACAAAAAGTCCACGGGTTAGCTGTTAGTTCAAACTCGATTTCATAAGCTCAATTTCTAGTGGCGAAGAGTGTATTCAAGCTATTGGTTTAGCGGATAATATGAAAGACATAGACGGATGTGCGAAATTAATTGGAATAAGGTCCATGGGTTGTTGTTTTGCAAAAAAACCCGGATCTATTGGTGGAAATTATGTGTGAAATACTAGTTAAAACATAGATCCGTTGGTTAGAAGTTACACAACGCCCGGATCTCATTGGTAGAAAATACAATGGACATAAATATGTGCGAAAAAAAGCCCAAAACACAGATCTGCTAGTTAAAGGTTGTAAAAGACCCGGATCTGCTGGTAGAAAGTACAAAGAATACGATATGTGCGAAAATGAGTTTAAACACAGATCCGTCTATGTTCTAAGTAAAATTTTTGAGGTAGAGGCTATAAAGTCACAGGAAAAGATTAATCTGTTTCTAGCGCCATATTGTGAACACGGAAATCACGTAGGCATCCACGTGTTCACAAACAATCTTTGCGTGAAATGAATATACGCATTAAAATGTGAATATAGCATAAAATACATAGGTAGATGTTGATTCATTGATTCCAAACCCCGCGGGTTTGTCATGATCTCATCAACATCCAAAACGGTAGATCTAAGAAGTGAACACATAAATAAAGATATATGAGTGCTAAACGTAAAGGAGACAATGATTTACGTGGTTCTCGCTAAGGCCTACATCCACGGGTCTAGGGATATTCACTATGAAGTAATGGTTACAAGAATAGTCGCAAGACTTTGTGTTCATCAAACCCGCAGTCGATGCTCATACTTACTTCTCACCGATTTCTCTCCTATACTCTAGTTCTCTCTCTCTCTGTTTTTTCCCCCCCTCCTGCTTGGAAGGGACATATATATATATAGCTAATTTAAGTGGGTCCACTGGAAAAGAGCTGTTGAGGTCTTATCTTCTTGTACTCTGTGCATAGTCCGCGGGCTTCCTTATCATTCCGCGCCTTATACAATTCCTATGTTCATTACGCTGACCAACCCCCGCTCTCTTCGTTGGTCATCTGACGCGTGTCCTCTGAGCAGCATTAAATGCGAGTGGTTGGGGAGGTACGGTTTGCGCCGGGCGGTGTCAGTCTTTTCTTGTCACGTCTGTGTCAGTTGGGCTTTCCCCAGCCGTTGATTATATCTCACCTCGTGATGAGGTAAAGTGTAGCAGAGTATCTCTTTGGTGTTACGTGGGGATACCTTCCTTTATGCTCCTTCATCTTCGATCGTTGAACTTGACAGATGGCACGCCGTCTAGATCCCGTGGATGCCCCTACGTGTCATCCACTTTTATGACGTGGCCTCCACGTGGGCTTTGCTAGTACACGTGGCGAGGAGATAAATAAGTGTACTTACAAAGCTTGAAAGTCAAAAAAAGGAACGACGATAGTTCAATTGCATAGCCAATGTTGCCTACCCGACATCAATCTTAGGCGTACCTAACCTTGTTATGAAGATGGAGGCATTGCCACTGCTTGCTACCTGCTACTACTCTGGCCGATGCGGTAACCAAGATGTTGACAAGGAATACCGGACGTAGCTGTTACCACCCGCTGGAGTTATCAACCCATGCTGCTGCCCACTTGATTATCCGAAATGAGACTCACATTCACCCTGGAGCCCGCAAGGGGCAGGCGTAAATAACCAACAAACGCAGACCTGGCGACGCGGATGCGGGAGGAGTTTTAACCGCTATTGTCGCGCCAACAAACCAAAGGAGCAACAACGACAATTCAATTGAATATCGCACTGAGCTTCCCTACACCCGAAGCTGCTGTTGTACGAACAAAACAATTTCTATTACTATGTACTCGCTGTTGAATAAAGGCTTGCCGCCGCTGTGGGAACGTGACATTGTTACTGCAGACATCTTGCTATGGCATACACAAAGCCGCCGCTCAACTGGTTCTGCTGAGTTCTTACAACTAGGAGCAGAACATGGGGCAAGCCAAATATGAAAAATCACATATCGATAAGGAAGGGTAAGATACATTTTTATTTCGGTAAAGAATAGGGGCAAGTATTAATACTTTTACGTATTATATTCTTCACCGAAATTCCTCCACGAAGAACACAAAAGCTACATGAATGAAGCACTAGCGAAAGCATAGACAAACAAGGCGAAGTGATTTTTCTTAAGGATCGTTCACCAACGACCCTCAAGAAAAGGGGCAAATTGTAGACACCATAATTTCCACCACACACACATGGCAACCATCGACAGCCGAAGCAAGACAACATAAAGTAATGCTGCACACAACATCAATTCTAAGGATGCCTCAAAGCTAAGCAAGTATCTTTAATAAAAAAGGCAGAAGATAAGGTGTAGAGGAGGACTTTTGAGCTCTTTTCTCTTCTTCCCACAGACAGCTTACAGAACTTCTTTTCCTCTCTCTTCTAACTAGTGATAGACGCATTTATGTGTCTACTTTGTCTCAATTTTCTATATTGTTAGTGCTCATTTTTGTACTTATTTTACTATTTTTGTATTTGTAGGTGTTTTTGTGAAATAAAGCTCAATGGACTAAAATGTGGAATTCCGCTCGTAAAATGGAGGAAATGAAGTGATTTATAATTTAATGGGCTAGGCCCAAAAGGAAGAAGATGTAGATTTTATTTGTCCAATTATTTGGATATGAGAGCGTGGAAAGTGTGGAGCCCATTATGTCGACATCATTTACAAGATATTAAAAAGATATATGGAGATATTTATTTTAAGGGATAATTTGCGTTACCTCCCCTGGCCAAGATCATAATTAGCGTTACCTCCCCTATAAAAATTTAATTAGTGAAACCTCCCCTCGTTACATTTTCCATCCAAAACTCAAGTTATCCTCGTGCCAGCTTTGTACACGTGGACCAGTTTTTACACGTGGACTTTGACTTTCCCACGTGTAAAAAATGGTAGGGGAGGTAACGCTAATTATGATCTTGGTCAGGGGAGGTAACGCTAATTATGATCTTGGTCAGGGGAGGTAACGCTAATTATGATCTTGGTCAGGGGAGGTATTCTGGGAAAGTCAAAGTCCACGTGTAAAAACTGGTCCACGTGTACAAAGCTGTTGACTGGGATAGCCAGCTTTGGACGGAAAATATAACGAGAGGAGGTTTCACTAATTTAATTTCTGTAGGGGAGGTAACGCTAATTATGATCTTGGCCAGGGGAGGTAACGCAAATTAACCCTTATTTTAATGAAGAAAATAAAAGTGTTAAGTAAGAAATCTACATGGAGTAATTGATGGGAATTAAATATATAAAGAGTATGGAAAGAATATTATTCTTTATGGTTGGAGTTAATAAAGAATAAATTATTCTCAAATAAGGAAAATTGTAAATGCATGAGAATTATATTATTTGATGCGTGGCACATTCTTATTGGAGGATTTTTCATTGTCTTGACATGTGGCATATTCTCATTCGGTGATGATGTGGTAGTGGTGAATAGAAAAGGAAAGTGGATTCCTTTGAAAGTTATAAATACGTTGTGGATACAAGAAAAATGGGAGGTCCGGGGAGTAGAATTTTTATTTCATTGATTTAATTTCTCTTTGTAATAATGGAGTAATTTCTCCGCTAGGGTGGAGGAAGAAGCTACTTCTAGCATGTAAGTTTTGATATTTAATTTTCTTTTAATTATTACTCTCCAATTAGTTTTAATTGTCTAGAAATTTTCTCTTCTTTATATGCTTCATAATAACTGTTTTGGGTAGTTTAGCTACCGATCTTTTATAAGCGAAGGAAAATTAGGCCTTAGATTATCGACTTGAGTCGCATTGATATTTTATTAATGATAAATTTTCCAAGGCATGAGATTGGGTTCAAAATTGCCTTGTGCAGTTTTGAGAGTAAATTAAAGAAATTAATTGTTACAACCGCTAGAAATAGTGGAATCCAAACCCTAGTTTCTCTCTTTTTGTCAACAAAATTAGTTTTTTTCCTTAAAAATATTTTCTTTATTAATCTTAAAACCAATCTTTATAAAAATCGAGCAACGAACTTCTACTTACCACCCGTAAAACTACATCAACTAGCGAAACTCACATGAGCTTCTTTAATGGAGTTCTATGAATGTAACCAAATAAACATGAATAAACACCTTAACCCCCTTTTTCCTGTGGATGTAGACCCTCTGTTGTCGAACCACGTTAATCTTTTGTGTGAATCTTTTATTTACCTGTTTATACTTTACCTTCTATTTACTGTTTTGTAATTTGAATCAAGATCCATTGATCTTGCCCATTTGATTGTGATACCAGAATAATGGTGTTCACATCTCTGTTTAGGATCTCGATATCAAAGCTTATCCTTTCATCGTTTTATGGTAAATTCTGTTCTCGGGCTGTAACTAGAAGTCTAGGACTATACTTGGATACCACTCCGCATTCACTCCATTGTCTCTAGCCTCTAGGACAACAAAATTATTGTAATCTGGTTAGACTTAGTTATTAAATAATATTATTAGCATCTAGCAATGACCAGATTCAGACGAGTTGTCACCAAACCATTCCCGAATCCCACCTACCTTTAGTCCTTGTAAAGAGAAGAAGCTCAAGTTCTAAAGCTATTGGTAGGACCAACGCACAAGGATTTGTCAAAATGTATCCCTTCGTGACATTTAATCGTTTTAAAGGAGGAACAAATTCCACCTACAACAAAGAAAAGATACTCCATTTTACAACCGACGCTTCACATAATTAAAACAGAGTAAAAGAAGAACAGAATCTAAACATAACTTTTATTTCCATTACACCAATGGAGCCCTGTTAAACCCTCTTCTCTTTACAATCTCTCTTGTTAACCAATTATTTAATATCTTATTATCTTTTAATGATAATTAATCAACCGTAACCTAATTAACAAAAACAAGTTTAGCTAAAACCTTGGCTTTTTACTTCCATATGCTTGCTTACAAACAGAAGTAGATTTCTGTGAAGGCAAACAAAGTTCCGAAGAAACCGGGCAACTCTCAAGACAATTGTCTCCAAACCTGCCGGAAATAGGTGAAGAAGAAGAACCATCGGAGAAGAACCGGTTTGGAACTTTCCCATTTAAGAAATTACCATCAAGGAATAATCTTCTCAGTGATATCGTATTCCCATATGGAATGGGACCTCGGAATTTATTGTACCGAAGAGATAATGAAGATAGATATGGAAAAGTCTGAAAATTTACAGGTAAATAACCTTCAATTTTGTTAAACCCTATATCAATAGCTATCAAATTACTTGTAGATTTTGATATCTCAATGCTTGTAAAGCTGTTGTTTGATAGATTGATTTGCTGAAGAGATGGAAGTAGAAAGAACCAACTCTTAAGAGTTCCAGTGAAGCTATTAGCACTTAATTCCACAACTTCAAGTTGATTTAAACCATGGAATGAAGATTCTGAGAGAAACCCAGATAGAGAATTGGCTTTAATAGCAAGGGTAACCAGATTTGGTGGTAATTTGGGTAAAGCCCCTGTAAATTTGTTGAAGCTTAGATCCATTGACCTTAAGTTAAGGAGAGAATTGAAGGAATTCAGGAGATTCCCTGTAAAGGTGTTGTAAGAAATGTCTATAGCTTTTAGTGATTTGAGAGAATTCAATGGAGGAAGATTACCAGAGAATGAATTGTGTGTAAGAACTAGTGTTTCAAGATTAACCAGAGAAGAAATGGAAGAAGGAATTGAACCATAAAATGAATTTTCACCAAGATGAATGTGTTGAAGCTGAGTAAGTGATGAAATGAGAGGATAAAGAGTCCCTGAATAACCAACAGGGTCAAGAACGATTGAAGTGATGCGAGTTAAATCAGAGTTACAAGTGATTCCACAGATGAAATGTGTTCGATGAGGAAGTGAACATGGATCAAATGTGAAGTTCCATGAACCTAAACATGACCATTGAGGTATTGTTTTTGGTTTAATTGAAGCTTTAATAGCCTTCAGTGATGCAACATCTGAAGGAAGTGTTAAACCATGATTAGGATTTATGATGAAAGACAAAGTAGTAGCAATAATAGCAAGAAGAGTGAAGAAGCTAGACATAATGAGAATTTCGTCTCTCTCTGTGTACTCTGTTTCTCTCTATGATTCCTCTGTTTTTGTAGAGGAAGAAACAAGTTTGAGTTTAGGTCAGGGTCCTGAGACTTTAAGACATACAAGGACAAAGGGAAAGTGGGGTTTTGATGAATGAGCTGTATTGGATTCTCATGTTTATTTGCATTTGGCCTTTGATATTTAGTTACTGTCCCTCTCTCCAGATGTAGAGACTGTGACCGTAGACTAGTGTACAGTGAGAACTGAGTAGCCGAAAGATTTTGACTCTGTGTCGCTTTTTTCGAGTATTATTCCATGCCGGCTTATGAGAAAGTTTGTCAGTCTTGTCATATGGCAAACAAAAGCGTTACAGTTTTGTTTCATTTCCCACTGCATCGGTTGAAATCATAGGCACAGCCAAACTTTTTTTTGGAAAAAAGGATGCTCACCGCCCAAAGATTCTACTTGCAACGGACGATTCACCTGGGTTAGTTTAGATTTTTACCCATACATTATTGTACCAGGGAGAAATATCGTTTGGTCCTTTTTAGGTGGGCCCATGTCTCATAAATCTTTCGGCCAAACGCATATAATCTGTTTGGCCCATAATTATTTAAAAATATTAAATCGACAAAAATACTCTTCCGTGTTAATTTTTTTATATATTCTCAGAGCAGCTTCATTCCATAAATGTAAGTCCATACAAAAATAAAAAAAAAACATGAAATGAAGTCATATAAAAAAACCTAAAAATGCAGACTTCATTCTAATGAAGTCCATACAAAACCTAAAAAAAGACTTCATTCCAGTGAATGAAGTCCATACAAAAACTAAAAAACAGACTTCATTCCGAATGAAGTCCATACAAAAACCTAAAAAACATTCATTCCGTGAATGAAGTCCATACAAAAACCTAAGAAAACAGACTTCATTCCAGAATGAAGTCCATACAAAAACCTAAGAAAATGTACTTCATTCCGTGAATGAAGTCCATACAAAAACCTAAAAAAAAGTACTTCATTCCAGAATGAAGTCCATACAAAAAACCGACTTCATTCCAAGAATGAAGTCCATACAAAACAAAGAAGAGAAAAAAACAGCACTTCATTCCAGGAATGAAGTCCATACAAAAAAATCGACTTCATTCCGTGAATGAAGTCCATACAAAAACATCAAGATCGCCTTCATCTTCTTCGACATCTTCAACAAAGAAGAAGAACATCGTCGTCTTCAAAACACCAATGACAACATCATCTTCATTCGTCTTCATCGCCTCCAAAAACAACAACAAAAATCATTATCTTCATCGCCTCCAAAAACAAAGCAGCTGAATTTCTTGTTGTTCATCGCCTCCAAAACAAAAGAAGAAAGAATTTCTTGTTGTTCGTCATCGTCTTCATCGCCTCAAAAACAAAGAAGAAGAAATTCTTGTTGTTCGTCGTCGTCTCCATCGCCTCCAAAAAACAAGAAGAACATATATTGAAACAAATCAAAAACAAAAACAGATCTAAGAAAATCGCAAAACATCATCGCCATCTTCATCGTCGTCTTCAACAAAACAACAACATCATCGTCTTCACCTTCTTCTTTATCAAAGACAAAGAATCAAAAAACCCTAAAAACAAAGTTCATCTTCATCTTCAATACAAGCAAGACAACAACATGAGATCGTCATTCATCATCTTCTTCGTCTTCAAACAAGAGGTCGATCAAATCTTGAAATCAAGATTCGTTGTCCGCAACATAACAACAAGTGAAAAAAAAGGGAAAAAAAAAACTAGATCTGAAATTGAATTATAGATGAGAGAGAAAGTAACTCGATAATGATTTATTCTCTCTCCTACTTTTGACTATATATATGGTCCTTATCCAAAAGGGTATTTCTACCACTACATGGTGACATTTACATCATCCATGACATCAAATAGGACCAAAATGATAATTTTTAGGACCAAACGATAATTTATATTACCAAATAGGACCAAATGTACAATTGACCAAGAAATGACTTAGACTGATACATATATTTTATTTTTAGGACTATATGGTATTTCCTACATTGTACCAATGTCAATAGTGCAGTGGTGAAGCTAACACTTGATTGATTGAATTAACGTTGCTTATGTGATTGGGCCTACTTCACCTTCCTATTGTCTATGATATGTGCCCTTTTGTCGGTCGAGGGATTAAAAAGGAGTCTTCTTGAAAAGCAATTAGGCAAGAAGTAAATATCAATTGGGGAGACGGTAAAGGGAGCCTGATTGTGCAGAAAGCGATCATGACCAAGGATACCCATTGACTCAATTCGTAAAGATCTACAAGAAAGATACTTTTAGTTTTGTTTCTAACGATAACAACGTACGGGTAATTGGTAATTAAACTTAGTCGACGTAATCATATACATAAGCAAGGCATTGTCATGTGGTACATTTCCTGTTCCTCGGCCCCAAAATACTCTGGATATTACTGCTGTTTTAGTAGCAGGGGAATTCGGGGGACAAATGGTCTCGGTGGTCCTCGTTCTGCGCATTACGTGCCTGATTTTAGTGTCGTCCATTACATCAGTAATTAGAGCAAAGGAAGAGAAAGTTTTTTTTCTTTTTTTTTTTTTTTTTTAGGAAATACCAATTGGTCCTACAAATAATATATTAGAGAGAATTAACCAATTGCTCGATTATTGTCTGTTTGGTCCTATTTGGTAATATAAATTATAGTTTGGTCCTAAAAATTATAGTTTGGTGATGTCATGGATGATGTAATGTCATCCAGCAGAAAGTAAATACCCTTATATTATTGTTTGGTCCTAGAAAATAATGATTTGGTCCTAAGGTGACCATATATATACAAAAATCAATAACAAATAATCTCATTCTCAGATTTACTTTCTCTCTCTTCTTTTTTAGATCTAGTTTTTCTTTCCTCTCATTTTTTCTCTGCTGATGTTGATAATAATGATGGCGAAATTGTTCCCCCATGATTAACGTGTTTCCTGAAAGTAATTTCGAGGAATTATATATGGAGTTTTGAAAGTAGAGCTTCGATTGAAGCTTTGATTTTAACTTTCTCATCTTCGTCATCTTCAAATGATGGAGTACCAGCGACAACAAAAGCTGAATCCTTATTGGGTTTATCTTGAAATTTGCTCTTTTTTATTCGCTCTTTAGATCCAACTCCATTAGTAGTCGTTCTAAAGCGAAGAACTTTAGTGAAATTTTTAACTAAACTGTTTGAATCCATACTCTGCAAATTTGCATAGGTATATAGGTTTTTATATGATGCTGGGAGAACTTTAGTTTAATATTTTTTCTTGTGATGGTTTTTATATGATGTTGTTCATTCCAGAAATGAAGTCTGTTTTTTTTAGTTTTTATATGGATTTCATTCCATAAATGAAGTCTGTTTTTTTTAGGTTTTTATATGTACTTCATTTCTGGAATGAAGTCTGTTTTTTTTAGGTTTTTTTATGGACTTCATTTGTGGAATGAAGTCTGTTTTTCTTTTTTAGGTTTTTATATGGACTTCATTTCTGGAATGAAGTCTGTTTTTTTTGGGGTTTTATATGGACTTCATTTTCTGGAATGAAGTCTGTTTTTTTAGGTTTTTATATGGACTTCATTTCTGGAATGAAGTCTGTTTTTTTTAGGTTTTTATATGGACTTCATTTCTTGAATGAAGTCTGTTTTTTTTAGGTTTTTATATGGACTTCATTTCTGGAATGAAGTCTGTTTTTTTTAGGTTTTATATGGACTTCATTTCTGGAATGAAGTCTGTTTTTTTTAGGTTTTTATATGGACTTTCACTTCTGGAATGAAGTCTGTTTTTTTTAGGTTTTTATATGGACTTTCACTTCTGGAATGATGTCTGTTTTTTTTAGGTTTTTATATGGACTTCATTTCTGGAATGAAGTATGTTTTTTTAGGTTTTTATATGGACTTCATTTCGAATGAACTCGCTACAAAAAATAAATAAAAATTAATACGGAAGGGTATTTTTGTTAGTTTAATATTTTTAAATAATTATGGACCAAACAGTAAAGGCGTTTGACCAAAGGACCAAACAGACATGGGCCCACCTAAAAAAGGACCAAACGATATTTTTCCCCTTTTTTTTTACTCTCAATAAAATTAATAAAAAGTAATAATTGTACATGGCTAGGCCAGACCAGAAGCTAGCCGTGAGGCCACCCACTAATCTAGCCTATTTGAAACGGTAGTATACCTCACCAGGCCACTCTACAGATAGAATAAAGCCTGGCCTTTGGTAGGCCCGAAAAGATGTTTAAATTACGGCCTACGGGTTATACCGCAAGTGCACGGCGTCTATTGGAGACGCGGCAAGTACGGGTCGATCCACAGAGACGAGGGGGTGCTATGTATGATCTAAGGCTTGCTTGACTGAGTTTCTAAGTAATGTATGTAACACAATATTGGTTGTCGAAGCGACCCGAGATTGGAATGGTGACTCTAAACTAAGGCAAAGGTATAAAATGTGACAATGGGAGTTCCCAGGATAATGAATCCACCTCGTGACTCTATGCTAAGGTCACTCAATTTGAAGTTGTGTTCATGTAACTACCTAAGGAAGATTCTAATGAATAATGTGTCGACTAATCATATCAATTCCCCCCTAGTATCATTTGTCTTTCTAAGACAGGTTGATCACAGGATCATTGGCTAACTAGCTAAGCATCATCCCTGTCTTATTAAGCATATATCCCCTTCCATGGCAATCTCTAATGGGTAATTACTTAACTTCTTTCTCTAGTTCCCCCTAGTATTGGTCAGTCTTCTTACAAAGTACATCCAATCACGGGAGAAGTTGATCAATCGGCTAATAACATTTCTATTTCAATAAAGCACAAAGAATCACACAACATAAAAAATGACTAACTTCACATATTATCAGGGGTTTCATCAACACCCTGGGAAATCAAACTAAAACATAATTGAAGTATGTAAAACACAAATTAACACTAAGCTTGTGCTCTGGCTAGCCCAGGCATAACCCATTTCATCTTCTTCACTCTCTATTTATACATGCAGAGCAAACCCTAAAACAGCAAACCCTAATTTCAATTAAAAACAGAAAATACAACGCACCATACTCAATCGTACGCTCCCTTGTCACGTCGCCTCCGAGAGCTCCCTTGATGGATTGATTGGTCATAGTACTAACCCTAGTTTTAGTTTTTCTCCTCGAGTTAGCTTCTAGGGTAGAGAAGCTAAGAAAGAGAAGAACTAACTCTAGAGAGGGGTGCTATTGGTAGCTTGGTTGTTTGATGGTGACAAGAGAGGGAGAGATGGTAGCGGAGATGGTGGTGGTGAGGGTGGAGAAGAGTTGGTCGGGTGAGGATCGAGAAGAGCGAGCTCTCTCTGCTCTTGTCGGGTGAAAGGGGGAGAAGGAAAATGAGATTAGGGTTAGGCTTAGGGGCTTATATAGGGGCTATGGTGTTGAGCGTGTGTACATCGAAGATCGATGGGAACGCCGCACCGAGCGTAGGATCTTGCGGGAGAGATCTGAACGGTCGAGGTTGGAAGCGGTTTTGGAGCGATCCGTGTTGCACGGAGCATCAAGAGATGATGTATAGTGAGGGCAGCGACCGTTGGATGTAGCCGAGCGAGATCTCGACGGCTCGAGTGAGCGGGCTCGGATCCGGGTCACGGGTAGCTCTAGCCCATGTCTTGAGATGAGTTGCTACTTGTTGGGTTGCAAATCATTTAGTTGCGCTGGCTTTGGCTATCTGCTCCATAGATGCTCGACTTCAATTCTTCGCTCTTTGGGCTCCTCGAGATTCTCCGAGCTTTATTTATTACCTAAAAACACAAAATTAATTAATACAAATATTTATTCTTGAAAACAAAGAAAATACGAAACTGGGATAATATCTCGATTCTTGAGCACAAAAGATGAGTAAAATGCCAATAAAAAGGTGTATAAATATGCACTATTTGGCACTCATCAAATACCCCCAAACCCAATTTTACTTGTCCTCAAGTGAAACAAGAAATAAGAAATCCTAACTATACCCCCGTCGCAGGTCTCTCGAATGCATTTAGCGGATGCACTAAGCCTTTAAACCCCCTAGGTGTCCCTAGTGGACGAGTTGTAGTCTCGTGAGGGTTTACCGGAGGTGTACCCACAAAACCTTCTCCAACTTCGAGTGTAAAAGAGTCTCAAGCCTCCAAAAGCTATGAGGACATAGAGTTTCGCATGCTAGTAACGAGAAGTTAGAACTATCGAAGAACGCATTCTCATCCTTAAGTGCCGAGCGAGAAGTAACCATACCATATGAAAGAACTCGGATTCGATTGTGATCATAAGCCTCGACTTACGCCTCACCATTAGGGTTTTATGATAATTGCACTCAAAAAGATCGCTTTTGTCTCTCATGTGTGCGGGCGAGGAGTAAAGAGAGAAATCCCCGCACACGTTGTAGGTAAGAAGGATAACCTTCCAAATAAAATCTGAGACTCCACAGAGGTGTGGACAAAAAGAATCTTTTTCAATGATCTCTAAGAAAGGAAAATCAACCATTAGCAAGGGGTGGGAGTACTCACTCACTTCTCACCCGATCGGCAATTAATATCACTCTCTCATAAGAACCATAGAAACGTCTTCAATCTTCTATCTTCGGTCTTGATCTTCAACTATTGATGACGAACTTCCTCAACTTCAAAAACTTAATAATAATTTTTTTTTTTTTTTTTTTTTTTTTTTTTTTTTAACAAACACTAACAACGATAAAATTTAAATTTTCACAAACTTCATTAATTCTCATCTTCTTTTCCTTTGAAATATGTAACCTTGGACTATCTCAATTTTTCTTTCAATATTCTGATTCTGCTCCGGTTGCTGACGATGATGTGTTTCTATGGATCTTGCTGATTGAGAGAGAGAGTGATGTTAACTGCAAATCGATATTTAGAAGGAGTTTTCATCTTTAGACGTCACCCTCATGATTGACGGAATTAGCACTCAAGAGATCAAAAGTAGTCTTTGAAAGTGGTGCGAAGTTGGGTAGCTCACCATTCCTACCCTAATTGACGTACGGTGACACACACTCTAAAAGCTTTTCTAGAAAGTCACAAAGAGTGAAGGTCGGTACCTCGCTTGATGTAAAATGGGTAGTCTCCACTATGGTTGATCACAATTCTACTACCGAATATCTAAACAAAGACCTAATTCGCCCTCAGGTATGGTTAAATCCGACTTTAACGCTCTAATCAACTAAGGAACCCGATTGTGTTCTCCCAGCATACTTCCAAATTACGTTATTTGGTCGGACTCTCTATGTAAACATAGCTAAAAGCATGCTAGTGACTCTAAAATCTCTAAGAGTTGGAGGTTTTTACAAAAAGAGTTTTTGAATTTTTTTTTTTTTTTTTTTTTTGAAAATAAAAGGTAAAATAAAAGACTAAAAACTCTATATGCAAAAATATGCAAACGCACCCCCAAACCTAAATCAAACATTGTCCTCAATGTGTCACAGATAGGAAAAATTTAAACAGTCACGTACCACGAGAACTATCTTTGATAAGATAAAAGGGAAGAGATTACCGGTATGTCGGCGGGAGCAAGGTTGAGCTTCATTCGTCAAGGCTAGAATCCAACATTCTCAACGGAGATCATATCGGATTAGCATAATATATGTGCAAGAAGACTCAACCGAATCAAGAAAAGAAAAATTTTAACAAGTCCTACTGGATATATACAATGAAAATTCACCATAAACTAACAGTCTAAAGAGTTGAGGATCAACCCAAAAGACGATATGTACACACATTAACAGCCTACAAATATAATATGAGAGTGCACGTAAGACTGTGTATGTGAATGAGTTTCCCCCAAACCTAAACTTGTGAACGGGTGTGTTTGTGAGAACAAAATCTTGCAATTTTAAAGGTACATCATGCAAAAGGTCTAACTCAAAATGAGTTTTGCTAATTACAGGCAGACATACATATTCCAACTGTGGCTCCTTAAGAGTGTTATACTTTGATGCAAAATAGTCCAAGAGGACTTGGGAAGCACAAAGTTCTAGGCCTAAGTTAGGCATTTTTAGAAAAGTTGGTTTTGCAATTTTGTGACAAACTACACCTAGGTTGGGTGAAGGAGTTTCAATTTGTGACTCGGAGAGAGGTTAGGTACATCTAGGTTGTTTTCATTTTTAAAATCATTTGTACCATCACACACTTTCCTAAATTCAAAAAGGGTAAATCATGTTCATTTTCACAGATAATTGCACAGGTTCCACATCAATATCACATGCATGAATATCGGAAGAAGCATCATTCATAGGGTTCACAGGAGAGACACTTAATGTCTCTGAACCTAAAGATTCTATCACATTTTCAAAATATACATGCTCTTCATATTCATCATCATCATCATCATCATCATAGCACAAATGCATTTCCCTAACATTCATTTCATCTCGAAGTTCCTCCCTTTCCTCATTTAGTGCATCACAGATTTGACTCAATTTGAGTTCTAAGCTCGCAAACCTTTGGTCAGTTGACTTTTGATATTGCTCAAGGTTTTGCTCAAGGTTTTGACTAAATTCAAGAAGTTCATTATGTTGTTCAATGAAAGGAGAGTTTTCACTAGTGGGTATGCATTCCTCATATGGATATTCATTGTATGGTTGTGCATGAGGTTCACTAGAGAAGGGAAATTCAGACATGTTGCTATATGGATGGTCATGCATTGCATTCATTTCAAGCCTAGCATTTTGCTCCATGAGTGTATCCATTATTGATTGCAAACTAGGAGTTAGGGGAGTATAAAATTGTTCATCTCCCCATTGTGGTGAATGATGCATGTGTGCAGGTTGATTATGGTCCCAATAGTCACTTCTAGACACTTCGTACATTGGATTATCATGGTTTTCCCTAGACGGTCTAAAAGCATGCAAAATATAACAAGATTTCGAGAGGTGGTCTAAGCCACCACATAAGGTGCAAGCATGCATTTCATATTGCCTAGAAAAACTAGATTCGACGGATCGCTCATGTGATTGCCTTTCTAAGCCGGATAGTCGAGCTTCTAATTGATCGAGAAGTGATGACTGGGTATGAGGAGAGTGTTCATTCTCAACCTTGTGGTGGATGATGCATGTGCTCATAGTGATTAGGGCATGTGAAGTCGTGGGCCTGGAGAAGGCTCATAAAATTCCCTAAAATCACTATGGTATGTGGGGGTTCATCTCGTGAAGCGTGCCCGTAAGCACGCTCTCTAAGGGATTTGTTTCCATCCCAGGATACAGACCAAAATCCTGACATGATTTAGTACTCAAATTGAACTCAAAGTTTAGTTTGGTTTATTGGGTTTTTGGTTTGTTGGGTTTCATTTGGTTTGTTGGGAAAGTTTGGTTTATGTGGGAAGCCCAGTAGTTGTGTGCAAAGCCTAGGCTGTGTGCACAACCCAGATAATAGGTCTAGCCTAAGCAGCCCAGTGAGAAAGCTCAGCTAATGGTCAGCCAACGATGTGGGTTTAACTAGCCCAGTGGAAGAGTGCAAAAGCCCAGGTCAAGTTGAAAAATGTATAGCCCAGAAGTGGATTGAGTTGGGCTGAGTTTTGGTGTAAGCCCAGCTCAGGTTGTGTTGATCAGCCCAGCAGACCATGGGCTCGGCAGGTTCAGTTTATGTTGAGCCCAAGGGTTGGGTTTCACTCAAGGCGGCAAGTTAGCGACCAGTTGATTTGTGAAATGCCTAGTGGAACCGGGTTCTCGACCTTGGTAGGCCTAGTTTTGGTTATCCCACCGCACGGTGTTACGGCTTACCGGGTGAACCAGGCTTGAGCTATGCTCGGCTGTGAATGGCGGTGAGGTACGGATTGAGCTCGGGGTAGTGGTAGCTCGGGGTTAACATACGAGTTTGGTTCATTCACGCGCATGATCATCACTATTGCCCTAGCTCACGTTTAGATTGCACAAATTACAAGGTTTAGATTGCACAACTCACACTAAGTACTGCCTAACTCACAAAATGCAGGGCTGGAGGTTAGGTGATCTAGCTTTTCACAATTACCACAGATATTGCACAAGACATCATAGGTTCACGGATGCAAAACATGCTCGGGGTTATGCCCGGGGTATGCGGTTTAGCTCACTAACTTTCGCCATGCACCGATGCACGCATTTAGCAATGCAATTGGTCTATCGGGCATTCATGGGATGGTTATAGCTCAAACTCACAGGCTAGTTCACACAAGCTTATGCTCAGTCTTAGGTGCACAAGTTGCATATGTCAACGGGGTTCAAAGTCTAGCAATAGCTCATGCATACAACACAAAAAAGCGGATGCTCAAGAAATTCCAAAAGTAGGTTTTGCACACAAGACAAAGACAAAACATACAACGGGGCTAAAGCCAAGGCAAGCGGGCTTAACAGTCGTGGGTTATGCGGGGAGCAGGTGGCTCACACGGGCTGTAACAAACTTGAAGCCTCAAGTGGAGCTCAACTCACAAATTCGGGGGATGGAGATTGGCAGCTCGGATGGTCTATGTACCTCAAGTTTCGTGGTTCAAGCACAAGTATGCGGGGTCAACGGGTTATACCCTTCACAAAGATCATCCATTCATCACAGATTAGCATAACAATTCAAAGCATCATGGATTTAACATTTCAAAGATGATAAAGATAGGACACTTCACGGATGTAGCAGCACAGGCTCACAAACTCAAGCACACGGTTATATGTGCTCAGTTTGGTTAGGCTAAGTTGCAACAAAGCCCCACAAATACCTTCCTGGGGACCGCACTAAGCACAAAGCGGAGCATAATGGCTAAAAGGGGCTGCAACTTAGAGTTTAAGCAAAGTCTAACCTAGCTACGCTTTAAGTACAATGCAAGCAACATCAACTCGAGCATGCAGTTCATTCAACAAGCAAGTTACATGGCATACATTCAATGACCGGCAAGGCAGATACACAATATTGAGTTTAACAATTATGGTACGGATCAAGCGATTATATTCTCAACTCGGGATGTGCACTGTGGCAGATTTTTCAGAGCATGCACACATGGCGCTTAGCATTCAAAATGGAAATTGCGGGTGGAGTAACCAACCCGTGCAGCCAAGATGGTCAAGTCAGTCGCAACTATGCCCAAGATTTCAGTAGGTGACTTACTAGGTTCGGCGAAAGTGGATGCTCGGGCCCTGCGCTTTCCTTGGCCTCTTAGGCTTGCTTAGCGGCTCAACCGCTCAAAGAAGCACAAAGAACACAACAAGCTCGGCAAGTACCTGCAGCTCAACAAAGAATTTTAGTTTTCTCGGGATGTGCAGGTTAAGGCAAAGCTAATGAACAAGGTCAACGGCATAAGCTTGAAAGTCTTTTGGACTCAAATGGCTCGGGCAAATGTGATAAGCTTGGTTACTTGGACTACATCACAGGGGAAATGAGGGTACAAGTGACTAAGATACGGGGCTGGTACGAGCATGATATAAATGGAATTACAAGAGTAAAAGAAAATCTAAGTTATACAGAGTTGTACTAATAATGCAAGACTACAATGCAAGGAAATATGCACTAGATGCAAAGATGCAAATGGTAGATGAAATTAGACTATAATGCAGTAGTATGTATTGACAATAAAATTCAAAGATAAAGCTTAACTAAACTATACTAAGACAGTGTTACAAAGCAAAAATGTAAATGAATATATACAGGGATAGGATGGAAATCAAGTAAAGCGAGCCAATATCGAAGCAAGGCACGCGCAAGTCCCCAGCCGTGGCGCCAAAAACTTAGGCCCGAAAAGATGTTTAAATTACGGCCTACGGGTTATACAACAAGTGCACGGCGTCTATTGGAGACGCGACAAGTACGGGTCGATCCACGAGACGAGGGGTGCTATGTATGATCTAAGGCTTGCTTGACTCAGAGTTTCTAAGTAATGTATGTAACACAATATTGGTTGTCGGGCGACGGATTGGAATGGTGACTCTAAACTAAGGCAAAGGTATAAAATGTGACAATGGGAGTTCCCAGGATAATGAATCCACCTCGTGACTCTATGCTAAGGTCACTCAATTTGAAGTTGTGTTCATGTAACTACCTAAGGAAGATTCTAATGAATAATGTGTCGACTAATCATATCAATTCCCCCCTAGTATCAGCTGTCTTTCTACAGCACAGTTGATCACAGGATCATTGGCTAACTAGCTAAGCATCATCCCTGTCTTATTAAGCATATATCCCCTTCCATGGCAATCTCTAATGGGTAATTACTTAACTTCTTTCTCTAGTTCCCCCTAGTATTGGTCAGTCTTCTTACAAGATGTACCAATCACGAGAGAAGTTGATCAATCGGCTAATAACATTTCTATTTCAATAAAGCACAAGAATCACACAACATAAAAAATGACTAACTTCACATATTATCGGGGTTTCATCAACACCTGGAAATCAAACTAAAACATAATTGAAGTATGTAAAACACAAATTAACACTAAGCTTGTGCTCAAGGCTAGCCCAGCATAACCCATTTCATCTTCTTCACTCTCTATTTATACATGCGAGAGCAAACCCTAAAACAAAGAAACCCTAATTTCAATTAAAAACAAAAATACAAATGCAGACCATACTCGAATCGTGTCGCTCCCTTGTCACGTCGCCTCGAGAGCTCCCTTGATGGATTGATTGGTCATAGTACTAACCCTAGTTTTAGTTTTTCTCCGAGTTAGCTTCTAGGGTAGAGAAGCTAAGAAAGAGAAGAACTAACTCTAGAGAGGGGTGCTTGTAGCGGCTTGGTTGTTTGATGGTGACAAGAGAGGAGAGATGGTAGCGAGATGGTGGTGGTGAGGGTGGAGAAGAGTTGGTCGGGTGAGGATCGAGAAGAGCGAGCTCTCTCTCGCTTCTTGTCGGTGAAAGGGGGAGAAGGAAAATGAGATTAGGGTTAGGCTTAGGGGCTTATATAGGGGCTATGGTGTTGAGCAGTGTACATCGAAGATCGATGGGAACGCCGCACCGAGCGTAGGATCTTGCGGGAGAGATCTCGAATCTGGTCGAGGTTGGAAGCGGTTTTGGAGCGATCTCAGTGTTGCACGGAGCATCAAGAGATGATGTATAGTGAGGGCAGCGACCGTTGGATGTAGCCAGCGAGATCTCGACGGCTCGTAGTGAGCGGGCTCGGATCCGGTCACGGGTAGCTCTAGCCCATGTCTTGAGATGAGTTGCTACTTGTTGGGTTGCAACCGTGCTTGGCGCGGGCTTTGGCTATCCGCTCCATAGATGCTCGACTTCACCTCGCTCTTGGCCTCGCATTCTCCGAGCTTTATTTATTACCTAAAAACACAAAATTAATTAATACAAATATTTATTCTTGAAAACAAAGAAAATACGTAACTGGGATAATATCTCGATTCTTGAGCACAAAAGATGAGTAAAATGCCAATAAAAAGGTGTATAAATATGCACTATTTGGCACTCATCAGCCTTCCATTATAAAATTCAAAAATATCTTCAGCCAACAAACAAGCTTGCTTGGACAAAGCATCAGCTGAAAAATTAGCTTCTCTATAGCTATGAATATAACGAATATTATTGTAAAAATTCTTCGCGCCTCTACTTTTACATTAGTCGCCAAGGCAAATCGCCCTTTGAAAAGCTTGAATGCAACTCATCGAATCTGATTGAACACAAATATTCTTCATATTCCACATCTTGGCTAGCATCACACCATAAATTACAGCACACGCTTCCACATAATAATTAGTTTGCCAACCAAGGCCAACACAAAGAACTCTGAGCACTGCTGCATTGGCATCGCGAAAAGTAACACCAGCACCGGCCTGGCCTGGATTTCCAAGTGAAGCGCCACCACAAAAAATCATAATTTCATCTTGGTTAAGAGGAGACCAACTAACCTCTATTGGAGTACATACTCTGCACGATCTATGCTGCACCTTAAAATAGTTCAAGATGCGTAACTCTTGCATATTGTTATACATATGGTCCTTCATTCTGATTGAGTTATCACGAATTACCTGATAAACTCTGCCTTTAAAACCAAGCCATTGCACCGCCATATCTTCAAAAAAGCTTTATTACGCAACCTCCATAATTCCGTGACAATTGCAAGATTAGCAACCAGCCACAGATCTTTTATCATCCTGCTTCGTCCTTTTGCAGCCTTATATGAGGCCACCAAATCTTCATTGGGTTGCAGGTTAAAAATATTAGCCGCCCAAGCCCAAATTATCTTAGCAACCATGCAATGCGAAGTAATATGTCTAATAGACTCGCAACTCTTCCTACACAGATGGCACATCGTAGGCATGCTCCTACCGGTCTTCTTTATTACGTTATCATCGCTAGCGCAACACTGTTTGGCCCAAATCTTCCAATATTGTACACTCAAAGTAGGATGCACAACTGGCCTAGTAAACAAAACGGCACTGGGCTGAACTTCATTAGGCGTTCTAATAGCAGCCTTTGCAGACTTAACTGAGAAAACACCTTTACTATCCAAATCCCAAATTTTATAATCTTCACCTCCAGCAATAACATGCAAGTTCTCAACATCAATGTTACATTGTATCATCAAATCCCTTGTTTGTTAGGGAATGGCCCAGGCACCATAATCATATCACTAACCTTATCCTTAAAATCATTAGGGCCTTTAGAAGTGATGACAAGCCTCTTCGCAATCGAAAAAGCACCACACCAATTATCAAAAAATAAGGAAGTATTATTGCCGTCGCCAATAATTGATCGTGTATGTTTTTGCACAAAATTGTAAACCAATCTGGTTCCAGGAAAGACCGTAGAACCCAGTTTATGATCAATCAAATTACCATTTCTTTTGAAGTACTTGGCCCTCAAAAATCTGGCCCAAATCTTGTCAGAGTCACGGATAGTAACCCACAGCTTCATAAGCATGGCCTTGTTAACATCCAGCAATTTCGTAATGCCTAATCCACCTTCACTCTCCGGACAACACAAAGTATCATAAAGAACCGTAAATACGCACGCGTTTCTCGATCACCAGATCAAGAAAATTTCGAATGGCCTTCTCAACTTGCTTAATAATCTCGCATGGCCATTTATACACAGCCATGGTATGAATAACATAACTAGAAATCACCAATCTAATCAGCATAAGTCTAGCCTGAAAAGATAAAAGCTTACCCTTCCAGCCAGCTAATTTGTCAATAATCTTCTCCACAACTTTCCGAACATGAATGTGGCGGACAATACCCGACTTCAATTGAATTACCAAATATCTATCCGGAAATAAAGCTCTTCCATGCCCAAATAATTTGAAATAGCAATAGCTCGAGAGCCTGTACCTCCTCCATAATAGAACTTGCTTTTGGTACGGTTTACACATTGGCCAGAGGCCTTTTGATACATACCTAGCATAGTCATCAAACTTTGCAAACTATGAAGATTACGTACCTCTGCAGAAAATAAGAATGTCATCCGCAAAAAGAAGGTGCGTTGGCGCCACACCTTTCTTACTAACCAGAGGATGCATGCTTCTTCTTGCAAACAATTTAGAAAGATTGCGACTTAATATATCTTCAATAAGCAAAAATCAAAGGCGAAAGAGGATCTCCTTGGCGCAAACCTCTAGTGATACTAAAGAACCCTTCAGGGCTACCATTAATCATAATAGAAATCCGAAATGAAGTTAAGAATGCTAAAATCCAAGAACACCAGCTTTCTAAAATCCATATTGACGAAAAACCTCAACTATAAATTCCCAACTAACCGTATCAAAAGCTTGGGCAATATCCAAGTTCAATTCAACGCTTACATGCATCCTTGGCATACGAATCTCATTGATTAACTCGTACGCCAAAGCTATGTTCTCATGAATATTCCTCCCTTTCATAAACGCCACTTGTTCTTCGTAAATCAACTTTTGAGCACCGTACCAAGCCCTCGGTAGCCAGAATTTTTATAATGATTTTGAAGAAAAAATTACTCAAACCAATTGGCCTATAATCCTTAATAGCATCCGACTTATTATTTTTAGGAATGAGCACAATAAAGCTAGAGTTAACGCTCATTGGGAATTTTTGCATTGCCCAACAGTTTGCAATGGCACTAAAAAGATCACCAAAGAATAATATTCCAACACCGCCTATAAAAAGAACATGTAAAGTCATCCTAGCCGTGCACAAAATCAGCTCCCGATCAAAAACAACTTCTTTAATCTCCTCCAAAGTCGGCATAGAATCCATAAAAGCACTCTGGCCATGATGCTTTCATGGTTAATTTAAAACAACTTTCGGATCAATAACAACATCACCACCATTGAATTTGTCTTTGTAATGATTGACAATGTAGTCCTTAATTTCATCCTACAAAAACAAAGTAGTGTTAGTAGAAATCTTTAGTTCTGAGATCGTGTTCAGGCTCCTCCTCATACGAATGTTATTGTGAAAAAATCGAGTATTTTGATCACCATCCTCCAACCAAGTTACTTCGATTTCATCTTAATCATAACTGCTAACTCCGTTCTCACATCGTCAACAACTTTCCTTACATCTACCACCTTTGTAAACTGAAACTCATCCGCTGGATCATAATCAAGAAGATCATTCTCAGCTTCCAGTTTAATTTCAGCTTGCTTCAAACGAAACTACACGTCACCAAAGACAGCTTCTCGTTCCATATCTTCAACGCCTCCTTCAACCTTATTAATTCACAAAAGGAGGCGCGGCATCCAGCCTTATTTTTCAGTTATCCTCCAACCACATCTTTTGAATCCTAAAAGGCGCTCTAGCAGGCCTCGGATTTCAAAAGCAAACCCGAAAAGAGGGTAATGATCTAAACAAATCCTAGGCAAAGCCTCACTCCTCCAATTCACATATTTATAAAGCGAAGCGTGATTCACAACTGCTATAACATGCTTAGAAACAATTCTTCGTGTTCCACTCCTACAATTTGACCAAGTGTACTTTTTACCAATAGAATCCGCCTCAACCAGTCAATTATCCGAGATCCAGCTTCTAAATTCATTCATATAGACACTTAAAATTGGCTTACCACCCTTCTTTTCATCCAAGCGTAAAACACAATTAAAATCACCCAGCACCAACCAAGGATTATGAAAAGACGAGGGTACCCAAATATACCTCAATCTAAAACTTTTCCACCTATAAGTCCTTTCTCCGAAAGTGATTGTCTATAGACTGAGTCGAGACAATACAACTAATCGGTTCACACTTCGTGTGATCGTTTATAGATATGAGATCGAGACAATACTAAAACAAGATAACTTGTGTGATTGACTATGGATACAAGATCGAGACAATGCAACAACGAAGTATGTTTACTTGATAAAAGGTTCGGACTTAACCAAACACAATAGGATTGCTATCAAGTAAATATGAATTAACGTTTGTGTATTTTACTTAATTATAATAAAACAATTATAATTGCAAAACTAGAAAAGTAAAAGACACGGCAAGATTTTGTTAACGAGGAAACCGCAAATGCAGAAAAACCCCGGACCTTGTCCAATTGAATACTCTCGATTAAGCCGCTATACAAAATCTAAACCAACTTCGTATAGTTAAGACCAATCAACTAAATCTATGTAGTTCACCTAGTTCCTTCTATACTCCAACGCCTCCGACTTGTAGTAAGTCACGTACTTGGAACAATTCCTTTGGTTCGTATTCCAAACAAAGAAGGAACAACAAATGCTGTTTCTAGAACAACTCTTTTCAATCAAGTGATATGAGTTCGACAAAGGCTCTTCCGTTTATCCCAATAAACTCCTTTGTCATGTCCTTAGATCTATCAATTAACAATTACCGAAATAATAGTTTAGAGATTTTGCGATCAATACTCTTAATCCAAAGAATTGTATTGATGCAGATCTCCTCAACTAATCAATCAAATCTACCACAAGGATAAACCGATTATAGTTGGATACTTTTCCAGTCGAAACAAGTATTGTGCACACCAAAGATTATGGACCCAAATCAGAAATCTTCAAAGTCTTCTTTGTCTTCAAATCTTCTTAGATCTTCAATAAACACCTCGCACACAATCAACTTGAATCTCTTGTGATCAATCACACACAAAACGGAGTCTCGTTAACGTTGGATTATCACAAAATGTCTTTAGATCTACAAACAAATCTAAAGATCCCCGTCGAAACTTCGATCTAGTTTGAGTGAATCTTATATCGAAGAGAAGATTCTCAAGCATAAAACAAACTAGGTGCAATCAAAGTTCAACCACCGTTAGCCAATCAAATCAATCGAAAACTAATAATAAACTGTAATTATCTATTTTCCCACCAACGGTACTAATAGATCCTCTCAATCCCAAAGAAGTCTTTAAAGCGAGCGACCGTAAGAGATTTCGCCTAATTAGGTTACTTTCCTATCCGAAGCGGCTCCACCATGAATAACACAATTAGGTAGTTTTGTCGGCTCTGAGGATTAGTTTGCTCAAATGCAAACTTCAATATTTATAGACCAAGGAAGTTTGGAAACCAAGGAATTTCCAAAACCGAAAATATTCTCAAGATATGCATTAACGCCCAAATCGGTTTTCGTAATTCATGGAAATGCTTTGTCCAAATAATGACCAAAATCTCAATAGAAAATATTTAATTAGTAAATACACGTTACCAATTTTAAATTTCTAAAGATATGTATTTATTTGCTGGAAAAATAAAAGCATATAAAACTAAAAACCTTAATTAAAAGATTCTCAATTTATTTCGATCCTGGATTCTCTTTTAGATATTAAGGAATATCTTTGAACAATAAAAGATAAGAGTTATTGCACATGTTCAAAGTATGTCGACATCTTAACTTTATAAATCCTTTTTCATATTTACAATATTAGAACTGATTTGCCACACTTCAAAACAAGTTTAGAATTGGTTCATCTGAGTTCCAAGAACTATGTGATTGATCAAGAACACTCAATCACCAAGCATGGGTTTCACGGTTCTACCAAAACAAGTTTCGGTTCTACCTCCATGTGGGTACTAGAATTAGTCACGCTAGTTACCAAAACTTGGTTGACTAGGTACTAGGATCGGTTCCCACATATATATGGTATCTAACTTGTATTTGTTGCATATGTCCATAGGATCGGTTCCCAATAACTAAAAATGTGTTGCCCATGTTCATAGGATCGGTTCCCAATAACTAAAAATTTGCTGCATCTCTTACAAGGATCGATTCTCATTTTGTGATTGGTTGCACCTCTTACCAGGATCTGCTCCCTTTGCCTAGAGTTGGTCATACCAATTACAACAAATCGATCATACCATCTCTCGGTGATTACTTAAGATCGGTTTCACTAATAAAAAGTCATACCAATACAAAATTCTGGCCTTGTGAATAGTTTTACCAAGAACATAAGCAATTCATGAGCGGTTATACTAATCACACATATTGGTAATTCAAAAGATTTGCAATTAATAACAAATACCGCTAAGCCTAGCGATTTCCCTTTCGATTCACAAAACAAGTTTATGAACTACTTCCTTTAAGCAAATGTAAAACATTGTTTCCTAGGATGAAATCTTCACCTTTACCCATACACATAATCACAATATCATTCATACGATTATGTCGATGTCTTATATATGAAGTTCAAAAGATAAGCGTTATACTTCGTATTGTATTCCTTAATACTATGTCTAACTAGAGTATAATCATTCATGCTTCGGCAGATTATGTTTTCAATATGCACGACTTGAAATATACGTTAGGGAATGAAACAGTTCAAGTCAAATATTACTAACCTCAAGAGGAAGGATGATGTCGTCGTTGTAGCTCCTTACTTATTCACTTATTCAAATCTTCTCGTAATACTTGTAATGTCTCATATCCTAATACTTTCAAGCTAACCTATACGAAGTTGACTCTAGTACATAATTAAGTGACTCTTTAAATGAGTTTTGATTCACTAAAATATGACAACCAAACTTGACATACCAATTGTAGGATCATTATATCACAACGTACAAAACTCGCGAGGATAATAAACGACAAGATCGCGAGGGAGTCGCAAGGAATCAAAAGGAATGACACATTGGATGACGACAGAAGATATGAAATCTGATTTAGGGTTAGGAAGTGTCGCGAGTATGAGTACTTATACATTCGCGACACTTCGCGAGACATTCCCGAAAATAAAGGACAACTTAGTCTTGTCATTCACTATGTATTACCCTATATAAAGGGATGAGAAGTCTGTTGTAAAGGGGGATTCTTTTTGGAATTGAAAATTAAGTCATTAGGAGAGATAAACTTGGAGAGTGTTTGTAATCCTTAAGTGTAATTCTATCTTCCCGTGTAAACTTGAAGAAAATAATTAATAAACATTTTTAGTTATTCATCTTTCAATGAATTAGTTAAGTGAATTATAGTGAGGGGTGTATTGTGGGATTTCCTGCAACTACATATTGGCGCTAGAAACAGGGATTTAAGAAAAGAAGATTGCAATCGAAATCATTCAAATCAAGAAAATGAGAAAAGAAAATGTTAAATTAGATGAGGGAGAGGAGAAAGATATGGAGTACAGTTCGGTCACAAAGGCAATGATTAATGAGTTTCACGAAAATATCAAAGGAAGAATACACAAGCGGGATTTTGAAGGAAAGAAAATTACAGATAGAGAAGTGACATTACTTTTAGAAGAATGGGAAAAGCAAAAGATAACATTCACAGCAGCAGAAATATCTAAGGAAAATTTGAATCACACATCTCCACTGGTAATCATAGTAAATATGTGCAAAGGAGAAGAATTAGCAAAGGAAAAGAAAATATGGACGGTAAACATGACCTTAATCGATACTGGAAGTTTGGTGAACATCATGTTTTATCATGCTTACAAGAAGATGGGATACAAAGATGAAGAGATGATTTCCACGGCATACAATATCCATGGTTTTGGTAAATCCATAACCAAAGTTAAAGGAGAGGTAAAGATGCGAATTCTGTTAGGAGAAATCGAGACACAGTAGCATTGTGTGTAGTGGACATGGAGTCGCCATACAACGTATTGCTAGGAAGACCATGGGTACATGCGATAAAAGCAAAAGAGCATCAACATTTCATCAATGTATCAAATTTCCTACACCAAGTGGAATTGGCGAGATTAGAGGGGATGTTGATAAAGGAAGAATATATTATCAAATTGAGGTGAAATATTATGAAGAGCAAGCAAAAAGAGAAAGTACCGCAGAAAAATGGCAAAAGCAAGTTAGAAAAGAAGAAGAATTTCAATTTACATGATAAGAGCAAAGGAAGGAAAAGGGATACCTAGCGAGATCTCTAAGAAGAAAATGAACTCGCGAAAGAGCCGAAAGGACCGACCCTAATGGGAGAACCGGCGCTAGTTATGTCGCGAGCAGCAAACGAAAGAAGTGAACGCTCGGAACTAACGAAGAGCCCAAGATGCTAAAAATTGGGACCAATATGGAAGCGGATGAGGAAAAGAGGATCGTTGATTTGTCATGAGACTATAAAGATATCTTCGCGTGGAATATGGATGATATGCCCGGTATAGACCCATCGATAGCTTGCCACAAATTAGAAATAGACAAAAGGGTGAAGCCATTCAAGCAGAGAATTAGAAAGATCGCAACAGCATATCATCCCCAAATAGAGGAAGAATTGCGTAAAATGCTAGATGCAGGGATCATTAGGCCAAAGAAAGTATCCTCGAATGGATAGCAAATATGGTTATAGTCCCAAAGAAGAAAAAGGGAATAAGAATTTTCATAGATTTTACTGATCTAAACAAAGCTTGTCCTAAAGATAGTTTTCCATTGTCAGATATTCCACAACTGGTCGAATCAGCGGCAGGGAATGAAAGAATATCATCCTTGGATGGATATAAAGGTTACAACTAGATTCCTCTCGCAGAGGAAGATCAAGAGCATACCGCTTTCTTCGCTCCAAGAGGGTTATATTGCTATACAAAAATGCCATTCGGTTTACTTAAATGCGGAGCCACATATCAAAGAATGGTGGAAGAAGTGTTCGCAGAGTGGATACATAAAACACTAGAAGTATATGTGGATGACATGCTCGTAAAAGTAAGAAAGCGTAAGATCATGTACGAGATCCGAAAGAAATCTTTGAACAGATGAGGCGTTTCAACATCAAAGTAAATCCGTAAAAATGTACCTTCGAGTCGCATCGGAAAGTTTTTGGGTTACATCGTATCAAAAGAAGGGATACAAGTCGACCTTAAAAAGTGAAAGCAGTTCGCGATATGCCTACACCTGCGACAAGAAAAGATGTTCAAAAGCTAAATGGGTTGTTAGCATCATTAGGAAGATTCATTTCGCGATCATCTCGATAAGTGCAAACATTTTTTCGGCCATCCTAAAAAAAGGATCGAAGTTTAAATGGACAAGACGAATGTGAGAAGGCTTTACAAGGAATTAAAGAACATCTAATGGAAATATCCATTATGCAAAAAGCAGAACCCGGAGAGGAATTGTTAATATACCTTGCGACAACGTCGCACGCATTGAGCGCAGTATTGCTGCGAATGGATGCAGGAGTCGAAAAACCAATTTATTACATCAGTAAAACTTTTAATGTCGCAGAAAGGAACTATTCAAAGATTGAAAAACTAATCCTGGCGTTAGTCTATGCAACGCTTTAAGCTTCGCATATATTTTCAAGCACATACCGTCACGGTAGTAACAAAAATATCAATCGAGTCGGAATGAAAAATTCAAAGAGATCGGGAAGAGTTGAAATATGGAATGCTCAAATAAGCCATTGTAAACTCAAATATGAAATATTATCTTCAACCAAGTCACAGTTGTCGCAGATTTTTTGCGTAATTTCCCTTGGAGGAAGATGAAGCAAGGATGAAATGATGGATGTAGAAGAAGAGCATGGAGACCCAAAAGATCTGCTAACTGAGCCAAATAGGTGGGAAATATTAGTGGATGGATCATCAAATGGAGAAGGTAATGGAGTGGGAATTGTTGTGATTTCGCCAGAAGGCAATAAATTAGCTTTCTTTTAGGTTGGAGTTTGAATCCACCAATAACGAAACGGAGTATGAAGCTATAATACATGCTTTGCGATTCGCAATAGAAATGAAACTGGAAAACGTGAGGATTACAAGTGACTCGCAATTAGCAATTCGCCGGATAACAGAGAAGTACGCCACAAATGAGCCATCTTTGCAAAAGTATAGGAAGCTAGTCAAGAATTGTCAAAGACAGATACCGAAAATGAAATGGAGGCACATATCAAGGAGAAATAACAGATCACAGACGCTTTTGCCTTTATATCAAGTATGATGACAGACCCCACTGCGAGGGATATCAAAATACAAACACTTCTGGCACCATCAATAAATAAAGAGGAAGAACAAGAAGCAGATGCAATGTTGGTAGAAGACATACCGCAATGTCGCGATAAAGACTGGAGAATGAACTTCACGCATACTTGATGAAAGGGGAAGTACCAAGAAATAGATTAGAGGCACACAAATTGAAAAGTCGTGCAACGAATTATGAATTAAGAGATGGTGTACTTTATCGGCGATCTTTTGATGGACCTTCACTTCGATGCTTAACAAGGGAAGAGGGAGAAACCATATTGAAGATGTTGCACAGTGGAGATGCTGGAAATCATAGCGGCGGATATCTTTAGCATATAAAGCAAAAATGCAAGGATATTACGCCATATATGCATGAGGACGCGAAAGCAATATCAAGGCGCTGCGAAGATTGTCAAAGACATGGGAAGAAGATACATGCACCTGAGCACCGTTAAATTCTTCGAAAAGTGTGTGGCCTTTTGGAAAATGGGGTTTAGATATTGTGGGACCATTTTTACCGGGAACAGGACAAAGAAGATACTTAATTGTCGCAACGGATTATTTCACAAAATGGGCGAAGAAAGCGGTACAACACATCCGCGACAAAGACGTATTTACTTTCATATTTGAGAATATTATATGCAGGTTTGGGATCCCCGCACAGCTTGGTATCCGATAATGGGAAACAATTTGAAGGGCAAAATATAGAATCACATTTAATGCATTCCAGATAAGGTGTGGAAAATCAACTCCATTATATCCACAAGCTAATGGTCAGCAGAGGCAACAAACAAAACAATAACAGATATATTGAAGAAGAAATTAGAAGGACACAATAAGGGATGGTGCGAACAAGTACCCGGTGCGGTGGGGCATATAATACAACTAGAAGAGAGGCTACAGAATGTCACCCTTTTGCTTAACATATGGAGTCAAGCCGTGCTCCCAACAGAGAGGTAGTGATCCCAACAACCAAAAAAGAGGTTTGGGAGAAAAATCTTAGTGCAGGTAATATTCTAATTAAGTTGGACGAATTAGAGGAAAAAAGGGAAAAGGCATTACGACATATGGAAAATTATCAGCGAAGATTGGCTAGAGAATATAACAAGCGTGTTAAAATACGTGAGTTTCAACCAGGAGACTTGGTGCTGCGAGAAACACCAATTTATCAGCGAGAAAACGGAGGCAAGCTGGCGAGAAAATGGGATGGACCTTATATTATCAAAGAAGTAGTTGGTACAGGGGCATATAGATTGATGGACCCCGAAGGCAAAGATATGGGACAAAGATTGGGCAGACCATGGAACAGATTGTATCTAAAGAAATATTACCCATAAAAAAGGGGTGAGATGAGATGAATCAAGATGAAATATCTCAATGCAAAGTATTTGCGGAATTCAATAAAATGCAGAGAAAATCAGCGAATATCTCGCAAGAAGAATAGTAAGAAAAATTGAACGATCGAATGAATAAACATAATTGAAAGAATGAATGAATGGGACGAACCTTTATGGCGTACACCCTAGTTCGCGAATGATATTTCGTAAGAGGCAAATGTAAGACCTAAAGTGCGTCATATAAGGGGGTATCTCTTAACATGGCTCAGGGAAAAGGTTACACCGCCCCTGGAACCTGGGTCATGTAGACTTGGGGCCCATGAAAGCCTATCCTAAGAGGTACCTTGGATTCCCAACTATATATATAAGGTTATACCCTGTTGGGCGACCGAGGGTCTCTTTCAAGGAGTCGCCGTATGATCAAGGCGCCGAGGTACACGGTTGAGTCAAGAGTGCGGGGAGCATGGAACTTCCTTACCACTCTTGACAAGTCTGGCGCATGCTGCACTCGCCCAAGAAAACTCCACTTAGGGTGCAGCCTTGTAACCATAAACCCTATAGGTATAAGGGATAAGAGGTCGCGAAAACAACTCGGTTGTTGTTAAGACCGGATGGGAGGAGCTAGCCTTGTATGGCCGATGTACGCCTCCTTGAAGGGGCAACCAGGGAGATGATAAGGGCGACACCCTCCATTAGGGAGAGTGTCAAAACAGACGCAAATGTCATGAGGCTCTGCTTTCGCAAGGAAACTTAGGCTTGTCATATTTGTGCAATGATCCCGAAGAGGCAACAATACTAACGCGAGGGTAAGGCGAGATCAATGGGTCTCGTACATGAATGTGTACGGACGTCCTGCGATTTCGTCGCAAGACGACAATGTCATGGGGCTTTATTTTCGCAAGAAAGTTTAGGCCTGTCATATTGTCGCAAGCAAAATATCCTGCAGAGGCAAAAATACTTGGAAAATGATAAGGCAAGGTCAATGGGTTTTTACATGCAAGTGTAAGACGTCCTGCGACCTTGTCGCAATAAAGGGTGGCGAAGCAAGACCTTTAATTAGGAAGGTCGCGCTTAGAAGACCACCAAATATGATAAGGCGAGGTCAATGGGCCATTGCATGAAAATGCAAAGGCGTCCTGCGATCTTGTCGCAACGAGAAGAGACAAAGTAAGGCCCTTAATTGGGAACATAAATGATCACACAAAAATGTAAGCGAACATGCTTGCAAGATTATATCCAAAATTCTTTAAATAAGGAAGAAGGGGAAAATAAGGAATTACAACAAAAGATTTAATCTTTTCAAGCAAAAAGAAAATTTCGACTAAACAACAAAAGTAGTTTAATTCTCTACATCAACATCATCGCTTACGTGTTGGTAGAGATTTTTCAATATCTTTATCACTCCACCTTCACCAAATCGGTAGAGATTCTGCTCGTATACTCTTTTCAGCAGATTCACCTTCGCCAGTTGGCGGATTTTCATCGAAGTTTTATCAGATTTTGTCGACAACTTCGATGTTAGCTTTGTTGACAAGTCATAATCACTATGTTAGTTGGGGATTTCATCATCACTTACTTCCAAAGGGTCAACATGAATAGGTTCAAGAGATTTAGACAATAAAATTTCATTCACGAGGACTTCACTTTGAGGGGAAATTGACGAAGCAAATACTTTTTTGACGATTTTTACTATCTATGTCTTTACAGTCAGACATGTACTCAAATCTTCTTTTTGCACGCTCGCGAGAACGCGCGAGGGAAGCAGCGAGTAACCCATTTTCTTTGCGAACCTTAGTATAATCTAACTTGAGGGTAGACATAACGGAGCGAAGCTTTCTCTCGGAATCTGCATCACAAATACATATGAAAAGATTAAAGAAGACTCTTACAGAAGATCTTTGGAATGTTCAAATACATAAATGAATTAAGGTAGTCAAACATTATGACTACCTTCCTTTTGAGAAGTAAGATGCTGAATTAAAGCTGCAAAATTATTCCCCAAACAGTCCATGGCATCATCAAATGTATCTCCAACTAAGCCTTTCAAACGAGATCGCAAGCTTTTTTCATTAGAAACAAGTATGGAATTTTCTGGTAAGAGAAGAGTTGGATTTTTCTAATTTGGCACATTGATCCTTGAATTGGCTTGCTTTTAAACTCAAGGTTATCCTACCCCGAATAAGTTTATCTCTCTCAGCAGAACTTCTTCAAGCCGATTTCTCGTGGTGTGAATAGATTGTTCTTGTTCTTCACATAATTTTTGACAAGCATCATAATCGCTATGCGAATGATCGCCACCTTGTTTAACAGAGAAACGCTTCTCTTGAGAAAGAGTTCTATTCTCATCTCGATAAAGTTTCCAACTCCAAATTAGCTTTAGTTAAAGAATAAGAGAGGCGAGATAAGTCATTACTTAATGAGTCTTGATGCTTGAGCTAAATCAAAATTTTCTTTTAGACAAATTATTTATTTGATCAAAGCAAGATATGTATGAAGATTATCTAAAAGATTATATTGCTCCATCCAAGCATCTCTTTCAACTCGAACTTCTTCAACAATTGATTCCAACCGATATATCTCCATTATTCGTTTCGATTTAAAGCTTGAAGGCGAACAAGAGCTTAAGTCGTAAAAAAAAAAAAAAAAAAAAAGGGGTTGCAAGAGTCTACCTTTTAATTCCTCATTCTTCCAAAGAGATTATCACGATCTAGCGAGATGTTGTGAAATTTTTGATTTTCAAGATGGAGATTATTGCATCTCGCAGTCATAGCTTGGAGATCACTCTTCAACACATTAATTTCTTGAACTAAGGATGCTTGCGAGATCTTATCAGACCAAGATGTTTACTTAAAATCTCGCAGACATTGGATTTGACAGTGGTCGACGTAAGTCTTCTTGGCGTCATCTACAAGGTCCGAGAGAACTTTGAAAGCCACATCTATCCCTTCCAAATTTTCTCGCAAGAAGAGGAATTTGCTCGGTGGAAGAAGGTAGAGACGAATCATTCTTCGCCAAGGGAACATCATGGGAAGAGGAGATTTCAGGAAAGGTATGATCGGAGGAATGACAGGGGCATCGATGATAGGAGAAGGAATAAGGTCATTTGTAGTAGGACTATTATGAGGAACTTGGTCTATGAGGAGTTAAGGCAAAGGAATATTGTCATTAGTGATAAAATTATCCTGCGATAGTTTCGCAACAGAGACGAAGGCATAAAGGAGGGAAAAGGAACATCAGGAGTCATGGGTTTAGGTTGGCGAGATCTTTTGGGAGTTCTATCAGTAGTTTTATCATCCTGCGAATGACAAGTTAAGTAAGAAACAGAGGCAACAATATTGTTATTAAAAAGGTAAATATTTCTTAAATACCTTGTCATTCGCAGCTTTCTTTTAGAAGCGGTAGATTTTGCTTGCAAAGAGGACTTTGGTTGCAGAACGGGTTCCTGTTGAGAAGTGGGTTTCGACTGCGAATCCAAAGAAAGAAGGGGGTTCTTCACGGTGAACTTGGTGCCGGATTTGTTCTTGCTAAAGCGAAAATGGCAGAAAGAGGTTAAAAGAGAAATCAGAATAAAATAATTTCAACAAGATCAATCAATCACAAAATCAATCAATCACAAATCGATCGAGTTTAGCAAGAATAGCAAACCTGGATGCCATGGAAGTAATAGCAGATAGGAAGTAGTAGAAAAACGATGAAAAAGACGATGAAGAAAAAACAAGCAAAAAGACAATTGCAGATTTATGAAAGAGATGAAGTAAAAGAAAAGAAGCATTCTTCACAAAGGATCCTCCTATAAATAGACAAGAAAACGTTATGACCGGATAACATTAAATACACCTAAGTAAAAAGGGTAGTTTTAAACACGTGTAAACGGTCATTACTAAATTCACTAATTATGTCAAGAAGATTTTTAGTGGAAAACGAACAATCGCGAGAGTTCAAGAGGCATAAATTCTCATGATTCATCACTCTTTTTAACTTGCGAGATGAGCTTGCGAAATTTATCACTTTCATAACACCCGAGGCAAAAATGATACTTCATATGTACTTCTCAAAGCTTCGAACTTCGCCAAAGAATAGAGGCAAGTACGTACTTTTCAAGAAAAAAAATATTATTTCGCTCGTTCCTTCATCAAACAAAGATCAAAGATTACATCAACAACGGATTTTTCCTTAAAGAATGCTCTTCAAGCAATATTCAAGGAAAAAGAGGCAAGATGTAGGATCATTATATCACAACGTACAAAACTCGCGAGGATAATAAACAACAGTACTGCGAAGGAGTCGCAAGGAATCAAAAGGAATGACGCATTGGATGACGACAGAAGATATGAAATCGACGAGGGTTAGGAAGTGTCGCGAGTATGAATACTTATACATTCGCGACACTTCGCGAGACATTCCCGAAAATAAAGGACAAAATAGTCAGTCATTCACTATGTATTACCCTATATAAAGGGATGAGTAAGTCTTGTTGTAAAGGGGGATTCTTTTGGAATTGGAAATTAAGTCATTAGGAGAGAGAAACTTGGAGAGTGTTTGTAATTTCTTAAGTGTAATTCTATCTTCCCTGTAGTGACTTGAAGAAAATAATTAATAAACATTTTTAGTTATTCATCTTTCAATGGATTAGTTAAGTGAATTATAGTGAGGGGTGTATTGTGGGATTTCCTGCAACTACACCAATGCTTGGTGAGTTCAACCGAGCTATGCTCTAACAATCTCCCCCTTTGCCAATTTTAGTGACAAAACTCTTACATCATATGGATAAACAAATTATAAGAATTCATTACACATACACTTGATTCCCAAATTTAACAACACAAAAATCTGTATACATTCAATCCACAAATGCCGATGTTGACATTATAATAACAAAGCTAATACTCCCCCTAAAGGTAAGATAGGTAGATTTTCAATCCGCACGTCTTTGTTATTTTCCTTATCAATATGATATGCTACTCCCCCTTAGTCTATGCTTTACTCTTTCGTTAGATATAACGTTTAAGCACCATTGTCCTTCCCTTTAGTGATACCAATTACCAATATCACTTGTTTACTCCATATATTTATCCCCCTTTTTGTAACAAAATGACAAAGGTACGAGCAAATAAATGACAAACCGAAAGGATCTTACAAATCTCAAAAAGACTTGCAAACCTATAAGAGTTAAGCACGAGGGTTCCACACATCATTTTAGATAACCAATATCAAAATTGAAACTACAAAGTAATTTTGTTTTGATATGTTACCAAGGAAACAATTGCCCGAAGTAATTTTCCCTAATATTTTAACAAACCAAAAATCGACTAAGCACCTTAGTTCCTTTGTTAAACCGATTGTACAAATACAATCGCTTGTTCGATAAAACCAAAATAAAGATCAGAATTAACTTTATTTTTTTCATCAAGTTCTAATTATTCGAATCAATAACTTAGACCTTTCACTTTAAACAAGACAAGTACTAGGTTACTTAACTAGCATTTCTTGTTAAGGCATTCGATTAGACTTGAATAACCGAATCCTCCACTTTGATAAGTCTAACTAAGATCAGAATTAACTTAGTTTCTCTTATCCGGAATCGAATTGGACTAAACAATTCATCCCGAGATACTTTTGTTAAGCCATAAACAATTCATACAAACCAAATAAATCAACTTGCATAATTATTTATCTCAACCGGAAGCAATTAAAACAACATAGACATTAAAGCACCGCAATTGCACCGTAATTTCGTAAGCCCAAACAATTCATACCAAACAATAAAGCAGGATAATAATAGTTTTTCTTAACCGGAAACAATAGAATCACACACACACATCCATACACACATAATGGAATAACATCAATTGTACCGAAATTTTGTTAAGCAAAAGCAATAGATATAAGAAATAAAATCAGGCTTTTCTTAAATAGGGTAACGATTAACTAACAAGTCGTTACCTCAAATTTCGCATCCTCTTCTCCAATAATGTTTGCATCTTTTTCTTTCTAGGGAGAATTGATACCGAAATATCATTATGTTGTCATCCTCTTGCAAGACAAAAGAACAGCAACAACCAACCTTTACCAGAGAAAGGTTGAAAAACGGTTTTAACTTATGCAGATGCAAAAGTTGAAAACCCAGAAACACATATGCTCTTATGCTAAACCAAACGATTGACATATTGTGACTTTTTCACATATTGTTTCGATCAGAACCCCTCATGATCCTTTGATAAAGCCTACCAACATGGGCTATAACTTAATCCTGCTAAACCAAAAGTCACCAAAACCATAAGGGTTCACACAATATGAGATCGAATATCAAGGTTATAAAACCGAAATTAAACATCCCATAAATCAATTTGCAATACACCATAAAAATTCAAGATAAAATCAAGTATTTCAATTACCTCCATCTTTTAGGGAATTGAATTGAGAAACCAACGCAAAAAGAATGAGGTTATTCCGAGTTCGGATGAAGAAGTTATGCGCAAAACAATTTTACTCTCCTTCATATGGACCTATCACTAGGATCGGTTCCCACACTAGGACATGGTACTAGGATCGGTTCCCTTTGCTAGGACAGGGTACTAGGATCGGTTCCCAAGAGTTACTTGTGATGGATCACAACACTCAACTTTTTTGACATAACTTTTGCATACGAATCGGTGATTTTTGCCTCGTTTTAACCGTAAAAAGCAAGAGCTAAACATATATAATCGTAGATATCAACATCATAAACTTAATGTTTCTATCAAAACCTCAAATATAGATAGAGAAAGTATGAGTATAGAGTAAAAGAAATTTCCCTAAAGATATTAATTAGTCATATAATAACCAAGAGATCATGTGCTCAGTTTCATGTGCTTCCTCACCTTTCAAAAGATTGAGCACCAAGGTGAGCATGCACATTCTAACACAACTAGGTTGTGTTGAGTTGAGCCTTGTCTTGTTCGTCATGAGTGACTAAGATGAGAATCATCATTCTTGACCTCTTGCTTGCTTTGTTTTCTCTTGTTCCATCTCTTGTTTTTCTTCTCTGACTTGTGATGAAGATTGTCATTATCACAACGTTTACTAGTACAAGAGATTTCGACATGATGTCTTTCTTTAGTCTTTCAAGAAAACTCTTGTAATTATTGTCACCAACAATTAACTGCTGAGAGTCATTCTTGTGACTAACTTTTGGTCCCTTCTTGTCTATGGAGGACTTCGAGACCCATTTAGAGTTGGGTTTAGCAGACCCATTTCTCTTTCATATCATTAGGACGATTGTCCTTTTAAATACTTTGCGAAACATCCTTTCTCCAATTTGGAACATCAGATCTTGTCTTTGCATTTGAAAAGTCATATCTCTTTCTATAATTGGGTTTTTTTATGAGATGACCTTGTCGAGTGATATGCAAAATTTGAACTATCATCATAATAATTCTTTTGCCTAAACTTAGGACAATAACGACACGAGTTCTTGTGAGGAGCAAATTTAGCGAATTCATTTGATACAAAAGAAAGTGCCTCTTGCATCTTACGAACTTTGCATCCCCATTTCAAGTGTCCTTTATTACCAAAATAATAACAATGCTTGGTATAAATATACGAAGTATGAGTTTTAATGTTACCTTTTTGTGGATCCTCTTGCATTGGAGCTCGACGTGTTTTCTTGTTGTTGTTGTTGTTGTTGTTGTTGTTGTTGTTGTTGTTGTTGTTGTTGTTGTTGTTGTTGTTGTTGTTGTTGTTGTTGTTGTTGTTGTTGTTGTTGTTCTTCTTCTTCTTCTTCTTCTTCTTCTTCTTCTTCTTCTTCTTCTTCTCTTTGTTCAACGTTGTTGCTTTCTTGACATTAGCAGAAATGCTTTCTTTGATTATTGTTGGTTGAACACTATTCTTAGGCTTGACAAACTTTTCTTCTCTACAAGAAATATGAGCATCTTTGTCATCAGTGAAATCCTCTGGTTGAGAAGAATTTGTAGCTTTAACAAATTTTATCTCATTGTTATCGTTGGAAGCATCTGATTCCTTATATCTAAATCCCCGTGTATCACCATGATATCTTCCTGCTTATACCAATGAGGATAAATTGTTTGTGTGGTAGGCCTGGAAAGATGTTTATTTTATGGCCTACTTGTTAAACCGCAAGTGCACGGCGCCTGTTGGAGGCGTGGCAAGTACGGGTCGAACCACAGAGACTTGTGGTGTTGTGTGTGATCTAAGGCTTCCTAACTGAATTCTAAGAGTGACAGAACAATAAAGATTGAGTGTCGATGCGGACGAGGTTGAGTGAAGTGAATCTAAACTAAAGTTGTAAATAACAAGGACAATATGGGAAGTACCGGGGTGGTGAATCCACCACTTGACTCTATGCTAAGGTCATTCCACTAATGCTTGTGTTCTTGTATCTTCCTAAGGATGATTCTAAGGAATAATGAATCACTAATCTCATAATTCCCCTAGTATAGAGTGTCTTATTACAAGACACTCTATCACAGGTTCCTTGGTCAATTAACTAAGCATTATTCATATCTCATTAAGCACATACATTCTTCCCTGAAAGTTTCACATGGAGAATTGGTTAATCTTTCACTCTAATTCCCCCCTAGTATTGGTTGTCTTCTTACAGTACAGCCAATCACAGGAGAATTGGGTTAATCATTAACTAAACTCCTAAGTCTCATTAAGCACAATAATCACAACAACATCAATAAGAATTAATCAACATATTGTCTAGGGTTTCAACAACACCCTAGCAATTTACTTAGAACATGATAATAACAATTAAAACACAAAAATAAAACTAAGTTGTTTGCTCCTGGCTAGCCGAGCATAAGGTTTTTCGCACACCCCTCAATTCTATTTATACATGCAAGAAATTCCCAAAACCTCAAACCCTAAAAATAAAAATTAAATTAAAATCTCTCACCCACGTCGCTCAATCCGCTCTCTCTTCACAATCGCTCCATGCTTCCATAGTTGGTGAAACCCTAGTTTTAGTTTTCTCTAAGTTAGCTTCTAGGGTTGGAGAAGCTAAGTGAGAGAAAACTAAACCTAGAGAAGTGGGTGCGGCTCTGCCGGGAGTTGCTGGCTGATGTCGGGAGAGGTGATGATGGAGATGGTGAGGTGGTGGTGTTGACAGGAGATAGGGTGGTGGCGAAGGTGGCTCTGTCAGGGAGAGGGAGGAGGTGAAGAAGAGCAGAGCTCTGCTCTGTCGGGTGAGGGGAAGAGAGGAAGAAAGAGAAAATGAAGTAGGGTTTGGTTAAAGGGTAGGGTATATAGGTATTGTGGTATTGAGCGGGTGCATCAGGAGTTGATGGGAAGGACGGAGCGAGCGTAGGATGTGGCGAGTGAAGATCTTAACGGCTCGGGGTGATTTGGAGTGATCTGGCGTTGCACGGAGCAAATAACTTCGATGCGCGTGGAGGCAGCGACCGTTGGATGCGGAAGATAGAAATCTCAACGTCTTGGAGTGGACGGGCTCGGATCCGGGTCGCGGGTCGGGTCTAGCTCAAGCCCATGTTGTAGATGAGTTGCTAATTGTTGGGTTGCAAATGTTGCGCGCGCGGGCTTGGGCTATCTGCTCCATAGACGCTTGTCTCCAATTCTTCTGCTCTTTTGGCTCCTCGATTCTCTCGAGCTTTATTTATTACCTAAAAACACAAAATTAATTAATACAAATATTTATTCTTGAAAACAAAGAAAACACGAGAATGGATAATATCTCGATTTCTAAGCGCAAAAGATGAGTAAAATGCCAATAAAAAGGTGTATAAATATGCACTATTTGGCACTCATCAAATACCCCCAAACCTGAATTTTACTTGTCCTCAAGTGAAACAGAAATGAAGAAATCCTAACTATACCCCTGTCGCAAGTCTCGAATGCATTTAGCGTATGCACTAAGCCTTTAAATCCCTAGGTGTCCCTAGTGAACGAGTTGTAGTCTCGTGAGGGTTTACAAGAGGTGTACCCACAAAACCTTCTCCAACTTCATAGTGTAAAAGAGTCTCAAGCCTCCAAGAAGCTATGAGGACATAGAGTTTCTGCATGCTAGTAACATGAAGTTAGAACTACCAAAGAACGCACTCTCATCCTTAAGTGCTGAGCGAGAAGTAACCATACCATATGAAAGAATTCGGATTCGATTGTGATCATAAGCCTCGACTTCTGCCTCACCATTAGGGTTTTATGATAATTGCACTCAAAAAGATCGCTTTTTAGTCTCTCATGTGTGCAAAAGCGGAATAAAGAGAGAAATCCCGCACACGTTGTAGGTAAGAAGGATAACCTTCCGAAATAATTTCGGAGACTCCACAGAGGTGTGGACAAAAAGAATCTTTTTCTGATGATCTCTAAGAAAGGAAATCAACCATTAGCAATGGGTGGGAGTACTCACTCACTTCTCACCCGATCGGCAATTAACATCAATCTCTCATAGGAACCATAGAAACGTCTTCAATCTTCGGTCTTCGATTGTTGATGACGAACTTCTGAACTTCACAAAAACTTGACATTTTTTTTTTTTTAAGTTGGTGGTAACTAGACTCAGAAAATAAACTAACAGATTTTTTTTTTTTTTTTTTGTAACTGAAATGAAAATAACAATAAACGATAAAACTTGTATTGTCTTGATTTCACAAATTTCATTAATTCTCATCTTCTTTTTCTTTTCTTTTTCTTTGTTGCTTGTAAACCTTGGACTATCTCAACTTTTCTTCCAATATTCTGATGATGCTCCGTTTGCTGACGATGATGTGTTTCTATGGGTCTGTTGATTGAGAGAGAGAGATGCCAAGCGCAAATCGATATTTAGAAGGAGTTTTCTTCTTTAAACGTCACCCTCATGATTGACAAAAACTAGCACTCAAGAGATCAAAAGTAGTGCTTGAAAGTGGTGCGAAGTTGGGTAGCTCACCATTCCTACCCTAATTGACGTACGGTGACACACACTCTAACAAACTTTTCTAGAAAGTTGCAAAAATTTGAAGGTTGGTGCCTCACTTGATGTAAATTGGGTAGTCTCCACTATGGGTGATCACAATTCTACTACCGAATATCTAAACAACACCTAATTCGCTCTCCTCGGTATGGTTAAATCCAACTTTAACGCTCTAATCAACTAAGAAACCCGATTGCGTTCTCCAAGTACTTCCAAGTTCTCGTTATTTCGGTCAGATTCTCTATGTAAACATAGCTAGAAGCATGCTAGTGACTCTAAAATCTCTAAAAGTTGGAGGTTTTTACAAAAAGAGTTTTTTTTTTTTTTTTTTTTTTTTTTTTTTTTTTTTTTTAGATTAAAAGAAAGACTAAAAACTCTAAATGCAAATGCACCCCCAAACCTAAATCAAACATTGTCCTCAATGTGTCAACAGATACAAAGAATTTAAACAGTCACATACCATGAGAACTATGTTGAGTAAAGAAAAGGGAAGAGATTACCGGATGTCGGCGGAAGCAAGGTTGAAGCTTCACTAATCAAGGCTAGAATCCAACATTCTCAGCAGAGATCATATCGGATTAGCACAATATATGTACAAGAAGACTCAACCGATTCAAGAAAGAAAAAAATTAACAAGTCCTACTGGATTATATACAATGAAAATTCACCATATACTAACAATCTAAAGAGTTGAGGATCAACCCAAAAGACGGTGTGTAGAAACAACAAACAGACCTTACACAAATATAATATGAAAGTGCAAGTAAGGCTGCATATGAGAAGGATTTTCCCCCAAACCTAAACTTGTCAATAGATGTGTTTGAGAGCACAAAATCTTGCAATTTTAAAGGTACATCATGCACAAGGTCTAACTCAAAGTGAGTATTGCTAAGAACAGGCAGACATACACATTCCAACTGTGGCTCCTTAAGAGTGTTATACTTTGATGCAAAATAGTCCAAGAGGACTTGGGAAGCACAAAGCTCTAGGCCTAAGTTAGGCATTTTCAGAAAAGTTGGTTTTGCAATTTTGTGACAAACTACACCTAGGTTTGGTGGAGGAGTTTCAATCATGACTTAGGAGAGAGATTATGTACATCTAAGTTGTTTTCATGTATAGAATCATTTGTACCATCACACATTTTCCTAAGGTCGAAGAGGGTAAATCATGTTCACCCGCATAGAACAATTCATCAATCTCCATGTCATAATCATCATCACCTCACGCACAAAATAACCAGGAGAAATATCATGCTGTAACCTCGGCATGGAATTAGGCTCATGCATTGAATCATCTGTGTCACCGACAATTCAGCTATTCCTAGGTCATAAACAGGTTGTGTAGCATGCTCATTTTCAGACCCCAAATCAGCATCACATGCATGAATATTAGAAGAAGCATCATTCATAGGGTTCACAGAAGAGACGCCTAACGTCTCTGAACCAAAAGATTCTACTACATTTTCAGTATACACATGCTCTTCTAACATATCATAATCATCATCATCATCATCATAACAAAAATGTATTTCCCTATTCAAATTTGTAGCATTTCTAGTGCACTCATTTACCTCTAGATTAGGTTCATATTCAGTGTTAGTTACATGAGTAGGAAGAGAAACACTATTTTCAAAATTTTCTTTATTAGGGACAACAAACATTTTATCAGGAGATTCCTTCCATTCTTCATTTTCTAAATGAATCAGGTTCATTTTTAAGAACATGTAACATTGTTCAATGGAAGGAGAGTTTTCACTAGTGGGTATCCTTGTTTCATATGAATGATCACTGCATGGTTGTGCACAGGGTTCACTAGAGAAGGGATGCTCGTGCAATGCTTTCCATCCAAGTATATCATTGTTTTGCTCTATGGGCTCTTCCATTAGTGATTGCATACAAGGAGTTGGGGGAGTATAACATTGTTCAACTTCCCACTGTGATGGATGATGCATGTGTGCATGGTTATCATGGCTCTCCCTAGACTGCCTAAACTCATGTAAGTTGTAGCAGTTCTCGGCGAGGTGGTCTAAGCTACCACATAGGGTACAAGCATACATTTCATAGTGCCTAGGGGGATTAGATTTGACAGATTGCTCATGTAATTGCCTTTCTAAAGCAGATACTTGAGCTTCTAATTGATCTAAAAGTGATGACTGAGTATGAGAAAAGTGTTCATTTTCAACATGTTGTGGATGATGCATGTGCTCATAATGATTAGGGTATGTGAGGTCAGGGCCCTGAGAAGGCGCATAAAATTCCCTAAAATCACTATGGTATGTGGGGAGTTCATATTGTGGAGCATGCCCGTAAGAAAGCTCTCTGATGGATTTGTTTGTATCCCCAGTTGTAGACCAAAATCCTGACATGATTTAGCAACTCAAATTGAACTCAAAACCTAGTTTGGTTTATGTGGGCTTCTTTGGTTTATTGGGATTTGGTTTGTGTGGGCTTAGTTTTGGTTTCAATGGGATTCATTTTGGTTTTTGTGGGCTTCTTTGGTTTAAGTGGAATTTGGTTTATTGGGCTTTGGTTTGGTTTATGTGGGAATGCAGGTTGTGTGGGCTTCAGCCCAGGTTATGTAAATGCACAGCCCAAAGGTTATGTAAGCCCAGTGCACAGTGGGCTGGTCTGGTTTGTTGGGAATGTACAGCCCAGTGGAACTGTGGGCTCAGATTTTGCACGGCCCAGGTATGAAGGTCAAGTTATGTGGGCTGAAGTTATTGCACAGCCCAGTTCAGGTGATTCTAGTGGATGGGCTTCAATTGAAAGTGTAGGTTGTTTGCGAGTCGCTATGCACGGGTTAAGTGTAGTTCACAGCATTGAGTAGCGTGTAGCACAAACTCACCAAAATTGACACACAAATTCTAGTCACCTATGAGTGCTGGATGTTGTTGTTGGAGAGTACACAGGACTTGTTATGCTGGCATACTCAGCACAGCTTAGGTTAAGTAAAACACAACTCATGCACAACACAGGTTCAGATGGAGCAATTCAATCACCCAAGGTTCACACACACACTGCAGAGATTGCAAGGGTTTGTTGCTCACAGGGTATCCACAGATGCACAACTTGAACAGTTTACAAAGACAAGGTATCAACAAAGAAGGCATAACATTCATGCATTCATCACGTTTAGCACAATGTAGATATAGATTTCACAGGATGTAGCAGGTTACACAGATGGCAAGCTAATCAAACATGAATTTCCGTCACTCTTGACCTGCACATATGCACATGATTGATGCTCAAGAGGTCAGTTGACCTTAGTGTTAACAGGTCATGCTCAGGGGTTTGTCAACTGGGCTTGTAACAAACTTGGAAGCCTCAGTTGTAGCTCAACTCACAGCTTCAGGGGGCTGGAGGGTTACAGCTCAACTACAGCTCAACTACAGCTCAACTCGCAGCTTCAGGGGGCTGGAATTGGTCATAGGACTGATGCAAGGTAAGGCTTAATCAGCACAGAACATACAACAGGGCACACAAGTACAAGCTACAACCAAGGCAAGCAGCAACAGGGTAGAGCAATACACTTGGGTAAGCTCAGGTGGTGGCAGCAGGGTTTGCAACCTACAGCTCACACAAATTCTCGGGATTACACACAAGCACACATGTGCACAAACAAAGATGCTCAGCTTACTTTCAATCATGCACAAGTTATAGCATTCTTAGTTAGCATTCTCAGGTCAAGCTATCATGCTGTCAGGGTTGCGCTCAGCAGGGTATCTAGCTTACCCGGTGAACCAAGCTCGGCATTCAACACAGGTTGGCTAAATAACAAGTTATGCTAACACAGGTTGAACAATATTCAGCAGGGCAGTACTATGCTAGTTTCACACCTCATGCAATGCACAAATAACAAGTCTAGCTAAAATAAAGCTCAAATATATTCATGCAGGTATAGAGTATAACAAGCTTTGAGAATGACCAACCGGCTGTAGCCACAATGGATGTGTTGCTCTGCTCCCTGTCTTCCTTTCTTTGGCTTTGCCCAGCTTCGCAAAGATAGGTAGCATGCACCTGCTGGCTCAACTGAACTGGTCAGTACTCAGGAGTATGCACTCCTCAAAGTAAACTAACTAGATGATGCAAAGTAACTTAACTAGATGCAAAGTTATAAGGCAAAGTAAACTAACTAGATGATGCACAACTTGGATGAAGAATTAGGCTAACAAAAATAACAACCACATTATAAGGCAATGATGCAAGTAACTTACTTGAAAGACAGCTTAAGGATGCAACTACAACTGAATTATAACTAAAGATGCTTTTATCTAAGTTATACTACAATGATATAAAGAGTGCAAGCTAATATGTACAATGGTGGGATGAAAATCGGTTAAGAAAGCAAGCAAGAATCGACTCAGCACACGCCAAGTCCCCGGCAGCGGCGCCAAAAACTTGGTAGGCCTGGAAAGATGTTTATTTTATGGCCTACTTGTTAAACCGCAAGTGCACGGTGCCTGTTGGAGGCGTGGCAAGTACGGGTCGAACCACAGAGACTTGTGGTGCTGTGTGTGATCTAAGGCTTCCTAACTGAATTCTAAGAGTGACAGAACAATAAAGATTGAGTGTCGATGCGACTGAGGTTGAGCTGAAGTGACTCTAAACTAAAGTTGTAAATAATGTTGACAATATGGGAAGTACCGTGGTGGTGAATCCACCACTTGACTCTATGCTAAGGTCATTTCACTATTGTTGTGTTCTTGTATCTTCCTAAGAATGATTCTAAGGAATAATGAATCACTAATCTCATAATTCCCCCTAGTATAGAGTGTCTTATTACAAGACACTCTATCACAGTTCCTTGGTCAATTAACTAAGCATTATTCATATCTCATTAAGCACATACATTCTTCCCCGAAAGTTTCACATGGAGAATTGGTTAATCTTTCTCTCTAATTCCCCCTAGTATTGGTCTGTCTTCTTACAAGATCAGCCAATCACATGAGAATTGGGTTAGTCACCTAACTAAACTCCTAAGTCTCATTAAGCACAATAATCACAACAACATCAATAAGAATTAATCAACATATTGTCTAGGGTTTCAACAACACCCTAGCAATTTACTTAGAACATGATAATAACAATTAAAACACAAAAATAAAACTAAGTTGCTGCTCTGGCTAGCCCAGGCATAAGGTTTTTCGCACACCCCTCAATTCTATTTATACATGCAAGAAATTCCCAAAACCTCAAACCCTAAAAATAAAAATTAAATTAAAAATCTCTCACCCACGTCGCTCAATCCGCTCTCTTCTCACAATCGCTCCATGCTTCCATAGTTGGTGAAACCCTAGTTTTAGTTTTCTAAGTTAGCTTCTAGGGTTGGAGAAGCTAAGTGAGAGAAAACTAAACCTAGAGAAGTGGTGCGGGCTGCTGGAGTTGTTGGTCAATGTCGGGAGAGGTGATGATGGAGATGGTGAGGTGGTGGTGTTGACAGGAGATAGGGTGGTGGCGAAGGTGGCTCACAGGGGGAGAGGGAGGAGGTGAAGAAGAGCGAGCTCGCTCTCTGTCGGGTGAGGGGAAGAGAGGAAGAAAGAGAAAATAAAGTAGGGTTTGGTTAAAGGGTAGGGTATATAGGTATTGTGGTGTTGAGCGGGTGCATCATGAGTTGATGGGAAGGACGGAGCGAGCGTAGGATGTGGCGAGTGAAGATCTTAACGGCTCAGGGTGATTTGGAGTGATCTGGCGTTGCACGGGAGCAGCGAACTTCGATGCGCGTGGAGGCAGCGACCGTTGGATGCGGAAGATATAAATCTCAACGGCTTGGAGTGGACGGGCTCGGATCCGGGTCGCGGGTCGGGTCTAGCTCAAGCCCATGTTGTAGATGAGTTGCTACTTGTTGGGTTTAAATGCCGTTGCGCGCGCGGCTTGGGCTATCTCGCTCCATAGACGCTTGTCTCCAATTCTTCTCGCTCTTTTGGCTCCTCGATTCTCTCGAGCTTTATTTATTACCTAAAAACACAAAATTAATTAATACAAATATTTATTCTTGAAAACAAAGAAAACACAGAATCTGGGATAATATCTGATTTCTAAGCGCAAAAGATGAGTAAAATGCCAATAAAAAGGTGTATAAATATGCACTATTTGGTACTCATTATTGTGCTATCATTGGATTTTTTCAAGTACAAATTTTCTTCTTCCAACATCTTGATTTTATCAAGAGCACCAGCTAGATCAGCCTCAACGTGTTTTTCTCGTGAGAGATATACATCTTCTTTCTCTTTAAAACTCTTTTGTTGAGAGTTAATCCTTGCATCGTATTCAACAAGTTTCTCTTCCAACAAGTGAATTTTTTCAAGATCAACATCACGCTCTTTCTCTAAATTTTTTTTTTGAGGGAGACTAGCACTTTCTTTTTCTTCAAAACCCTGTATTTGTCGAGAATTAAACATTGCTTCCGATTCAGCACGTTTCTTTTCCGACAAAAACAATTCTCTTCGAAGATTTTCACATTCTAATTTCTTAGAATTTAGATCGTTTGTACGATCTTTAAGAAGATATTCATCGGTGCGAGAACCACAATATTGTCCTTGAAAAGTTTTTCTCAACTTCTTGTTCTGTTGACATAGAGGAGTTAATAGATCAATGACATCAAAAGTTTTGAGTTTAATCTTTCCCAAAGGCTTCAGTATATTGGAGTATTTTGAGATATCATTATCCACATCTCGATTAATATCTGAGCCACCATCATCGGATATTTCATCCAAGTGATTTTCTAGGCATGATTCCAGTTATCACCAGGTTCTACATCATTAACAAGGTGAACTTGTCTAATAGACTCCCTTTCATGAAGGTCTACAGATATTGAATCGTAGATACCATCATCAAGTGTTAATTCAAAACTCTTGATGTCTTGCTTTACGTTAACTGAATCATTGTCAGGTTCAATAAAAACCATTTCTAGATTCCAGTCTTATAGGTTGGATCGCACCAAACATAGATTGTTAGATCTTTTCGTGTTTGCCTGCTCTGATACCAATTGAAAAGACAAGGGTACCCAAATATACCTCAATCTAAAACTTTTCCACCTATAAGTCCTTTCTCCGAAAGTGATTGTCTATAAACTGAGTCGAGACAATACAACTAATCGGTTCACACTTCGTGTGATCGTCTATAGATACGAGATCGAGACAATACGACAACAAGATAACTTGTGTGATTGACTATGGATACAAGATCGAGACAATGCAACAACGAAGTATGTTTACTTGATAAAAGGTTCGGACTTAACCAAACATAATAGGATTGCTATCAAGTAAATAGGAATTAACGTTTGTGTATTTTACTTCTAATTATAATAAAACAATTATAATTGCGAAAATAGAAAAGTAAAAGACACAGCAAGATTTTGTTAACGAGGAAACTGCAAATGCAGAAAAACCTCGGGACCTTGTCCAGAATTGAATACTCTCAGGATTAAGACGCTATGCAAAATCTAAACCAACTTCATATTGTTGAGACTAAGCAACTAAACCTATAGTTCACTTAGTTTCGTTTGTATTCCCACGCCTCCGACTTGTAGTAAGTCATGTACTTGGAACAACTCCTTTGGTTCGTATTCCAAACAGTAAAGGAACAACAAATTTTTCGGTAACAACTATTTTCAATCAAGTGATATGAGTTTGACAAAAGGCTCTTCCGTTTATCCCAATAAACTCCTTTGTCAGGTCCTTAGATCTATCAATTAACAATTAACGAAGTAATCGTTTAGAGATTTTGCAATCAATACTTAATCCAAAGAATTGTATTGATGCAGATCTACTCAACTAATCAATCAAATCTACCACAAGGATAAACCGATTATAGTTGGATACTTTTCCAGCCGAAACAAGTATTGTGCACACCAAAGATTATGAACCCAAATCAGAAATCTTCAAAGTCTTCTTTGTCTTAAAATTTTCTTAGATCTTCAATAAACACCTGCGCACAATGAACTTGAATCTCTTGTGATCAATCACACACAAAACGGAGTCTGTTAACGTTGCATGATCACAAGATGTCTTTAGATCTACAAACAGTCTAAAGATCCCCGTCGAAACTTCGATCTAGTTTGACTGAATCTTATATTAGAAGAGAAGATTCTCAAGCATAACGAACTAGGTGCAATCAAAGTTCAACCACCGTTAGTCAATCAAATCAATCGAAAACTAATAATAAACTGCAATTATCTGTTTTCCCTCCAACGGTACTAATAGAGCTTCTCAATCCCAAAGAAGTCTTTAAACCGAGCGACCGTAAGAGATTTCGCCTAATTAGGTTACTTTTCTCTCCGAATAGGCGGCTCCACCAGTAACAACACAACTAGGTAGTTTTGCTGGCTCTGAGGATTAGTTTGCTAGAAATGCAAACTTCAATATTTATAGACCAAGGAAGTTTGGACACCAAGGAATTTCCAAAACCGAAAATATTCTCAAGATATGCATTAACGCCCAAATTCGGTTTCCGTAATTCATGGAAATGCTTTGTCCAAATAATGACCGAAATCTCAATAGAAAATATTTAATTAGTAAATACACGTTACCAATTTTAAATTTCTGAAGATATGCATTTATTTGCTGGAAAAATAAAAGCATATAAAACTAAAAACATTAATTAAAAGATTCTCAATTTATTTCGATCCGGGATTCTCTTTTAGCTATTAAGGAATATCTTTGAACAATAAAAGATAAGAGTTATTGCACATGTTCAAAGTATGTCGACATCTTAACTTTATAAATCCTTTTTCATATTTACAATCTTAGAACCGATTTGCCACACTTCAAAACAAGTTTAGAATTGGTTCATGTGACTTCCAAGAACTATGTGATTGATCAAGAACACTCAATAACCAAACATGGGTTTCACTGGTTCTACCAAAATACATTTCGGTTCTACCTCCATGTTGGTACTAGAATTAGTCACGCTAGTTACCAAAACTTGGTTGACTAGGTACTAGGATCGGTTCCCACATATATATGGTATCTAACTTGTATTTGTTGCACATGTCCATAGGATCGGTTCCCAATAACTAAAAACGTGTTGCACATGTTCATAGGATCGGTTCCCAATAACTAAAATTTGTTGCACCTCTTACAAGGATCGATTCCCATTTTGTGATCGGTTGCACCTCTTACTAGGATCGGTTCCCCTTTGCCTAGAGTTGGCCATACCAATTATAACAAATCGATCATACCATCTCTGGTGATTACTTAAGATTGGTTTCACTAATAAAATTCATACCCAAACAAAAGTCTGGCCTTGTGAATAGTTTTACCAAGAACATAAGCAAGTCATGAGCAGTTATACTAATCACACATATTGGTAATTCAAAAGATTTGCAATGAATAACAAATACCAATAAGCCTAGCGATTTCCCTTTCGATTTATAAAACAAGTTTATGAACTACTTCCTTTAAACAAATGTAAAACATTGTTTCCTAGGATGAAATCTTTACCTTTACCCATACACATAATCACAATATCATTCATACGATTATGTCGATGTCTTATATACGAAGTTCAAAAGATAAGCGTTATACTTCGTGTTGTATTCCTTAATACTATGTCTAACTAGAGTATAATAATTCGTGCTTCGCAGTTATGTTTTCAATATGCACGACTTGAAAGATACGTTAGGGAATGAAACAGTTCAAGTCAAATATTACTAACCTCAAGAGGAGGATGATGTCGTCGTTGTAGCTCCTTACTTATTCGCTTCTTCAAATCTTCTCGTAATACTTGTAATGTCTCATATCCTAATACTTTCAAGCTAACCTATACGAAGTTGACTCTAGTACATAATGAAGCGACTCTTTAAATGAGTTTTGATTCACTAAATATGACAACCAAACTTGACATACCAACGCTTGGTGAGTTCAACCGAGCTATGCTCTAACAGATTAGATATGAAACCCAACCGCAAATCATTGCCAAAGTAATTTCCTTGTCACCGGAACGAAAGAAGCATGTACGGCCGTAATATAATCACCATTAAAATTCAAAGTACTTGCTTGTTTAAAAGAAGATAAAATACCTGGCCTGGCCAAAGAATTCTTCCACAAGACCCAAATATTACCCTTTTCACCACCAACCTCATTAGTAATAACATCTTCACAAAAATCATCCAATCTTAAGTTTCTAACAAAACGTGTAGTGCAAAAAACTTTTGGCTCCGGAATACAAATGATGTCAGGTTTGTGAAAATGATATAGCTCCAACAACTTTGCCTTTGCACCATATTTAGCCGAGGCTTGAGCATTCCAATAGAAGACATGCATTATTTAAACATGTCTCTTGTAGGGCTTGCCGAACCCTGTCTTGACTTACTTTTACCTCGAGTGTTAACCTGGCTAACTTCTACTGGCTTAGTACCAGTAGTAGACGTCTTTTTAGGAGCCTTTGGTTTAGCACCGCCAGCCTTTTAAGCCATAGCTTCAAGCTTCTTTTGCTCCGCTAGCTCCTTCTTCTCTCGCTCCTCTTGATCCTTTATAGCACTCAATTCCAAAATTCTTAGCTTCATCCTCAACTGGATTCGAAGTAATAATTGATTGCATCAATTCCGGTGGTTTTTCAGAAAAAACCTCATCAGCTTCCTCCTCAATCTCTTCAGTCCCGGTATCAAATCTATTGGATAACTCAATGCCATCCACAAATTTTTCCGGAGATGATCTTCTTGATGTTCTAGTTGCCGCACTAAAACCAACCTCGTCAGTAGGCTCCAAAAACAAAATTTGTTGGTAGAGAACCTGTAGCTACAGTTTCAATACGTTCAGTGGTAGTATCTTGAACTGAAAGGTTCTCAGTTCCATTTTTCCTCTCCAAGGCTAATTTCCTCAAATTTTCAAGCTTAGTTTTTGCAATGTCTTGTTCAATCTTAGCCACATCACCATCAACTTCCAACTCCCTGGCTCTCTTTTTCAAAGCTTCATATTGCTTAAAAGCCTCCATCTCCTCAGAATACACATCCACAGCCGCAAGGATACTCTGAGACTGAGATGGATCTGTTGCACCATCATTATGCGACAAATTTTCACCCTCATTGCGCAGAACTGAACTAACGCAATCATTGCGCCGCTCAGGTGATTCACAATCATTACGCTGTTCAGAGGAAGCACCATCATTACGTTATTCAAATGACACAGACGCACCCTCCTTGTTCAAAACTATAACACCATCTCCACCAACAACAACACTAGTAGATGGGCTACCAATGTATGTATGCTTTCTAGCAAACAACTGAGTTACCGGTAAAGTATCCTTAGGTATTTGATCACTAGGTGGCGGATCCTTAGATGTTACATCCACTGACTTTGCAGGTGGATTTTCCGGTGGAATAATAACTTTAGGAAATTTGTTTTTACGCCAAAAATTATTAATTTCATGCATCTCAGCTTCAAGCACATTCTTGATCTTAGGATCCTTTTCAACTTCAGCTTTTTCTTCCAGTTCCTTATACTTCTTGGTTCTACAATCAGTTTTAATATGGACAATTGATTTGCAAAAATCACAGAAACTTGGCATGTTCAAAATCTCATATTCTTGTTAAAAAACTTCAGAGCTTTCTTCACCATCAACAAAAATCTTGTCTAATGGCTTCGAGAAATCAATATCAATTAAAACCGCAGCAAAATAGCCATATTCATACCTTAAAGTAATCGTATCTACTGTCATCGGCTTGCCAAGGCCTCTAGCCATCCTAAACAGCGTTTCTTCATCCCAAAATTCCCAAGGAAGAGCTTTAAAACGAACCCAAACGGCAGCCCTTGTGACCTTATCCGATTCAGGATCGAACATAGGCGTCCATGGTTGAATTTTGAGTTGTTGTTGTAAAACTTTCCACGGACCATCATAGCTAACTCTTTTACGATCATCTTCATTGTCTAACTTGATAACAAAATAACCTTTAATATAAGCGCATGACTAGCGCATATAATACAATATTGTATAAAAGAGGGACTGGAGTCTATTAGTAATTCGCCAAATCAGTCGCAGACTGGAGGGACTAATTACTGGTCGCCTCTTATTATTGAAGAACTTGAGTCCAAAATGTCAGAATTTTAACGTGTGAGAGAGGGGTGTGGGGTCCATTCCTACCCTTCCATTTCCCACAACTTTTCCAAAATCTAGAATGTGACTCCAGATCTATTTCGTGATTCAAAATTTAGACTTTGATCCAAAATATTTATTGTTCAACTTCTATATTGTGATTGAAACTATGCACCTTTACTAATATATCTGAAATTGTATCACCACTAATGCATGCATAAGGGTCAAGATAGCTTGTGCAAGTACATGTAGATCCGAAATTTTTCATGGTTTACATGGGCTGTTACCAAGACTACCGGGGGAGATATGAGCAAAGTCGATGGCCAGGATTGCTCAAGATTTTTTGTCCTATATGAAATGGTATCAGTCCCGTCCCGCCAAAAACGGTATCTCCCTTTTATAAGTCGTGCAATTTTTGATGTACTCAATTTCTAATTGAATTAGATGTAAAAGATAAAATGGTTATGCAAAATGGTACATTAATTGAATACACCTATTTTTCACACGCAACAAATATACCCTCCACCAAAATAATTATACCCTCCCCTGAAAATTCTGAAATGTCAGAATACTAATTTACCCCTCAATATATTTCAGGATTATAACGTTACGTGTCATTTACTTTACAGAGCCGTTTCTAATCATCACGTTCTTTTATCTTTCTACCTCTGCTTTTCTCGCTTTGAAGAAACTTAATATGTGAAACTGAAAATCAAAACCGAAAAAGTCGATCTATGAACTGAATCGTATAGAAACTTCTTTTAGTTTGAAGAAATCAAAATTCGTCACACAAAAATGATTGAAACTAGGGTTTAATATTCGTAAATAGCTTTACTGAGTTTGAAGATTCAAACACAAGATTCAAAATGTAAACATGATTTAAATCTTCTATTTACTATGATCTGTGAGAATTTTGTTTTTGATTTTGATTTATTAGGATTTTGATCTGGGAGTATTTTGAAATAAAATTTCATTTTATGAAATAATTTGTTGTCGATTACTAATTAGTTTGACTTGGTTTGGTATCTAACAATTTGATTTTTTAGATTCGTTTAGCCTGTTTTCATCCGTTCAAGTTGCTAAAAATGGGGGGAAATCTAAATAATAAAGGTAAAAAACGCATGTTATTGTGTGTGTGTTCTTCATTATTTGCATGTTAATTATACAGTTGTTGTCGAAAGTTGAGAATGATTCAGTTGATTTTGATGCTAAAACAGTCATATTTCAGTTGATGTTGATGATAATGTTACACCATAGATGGGGTCAACAAACAATAATTGATCCCATAAAACATGTTATTGTTGTGTTGCTTGTTGATTCTATAGTAGTTGTTGTTGCTGCTAATGTTAATGTTACACCATAGACGGGATCAACAATAGTAGTTAATTCCATAAAATGGTATCGATAACAAAATCTTAACATCAATAATTATTACTATATGTGATATTGTTACTTAGAAGTAGCTTTTTGTTCGATGAAATCTGATGCTAGTTTAGTTTTGGTTTTGGTTTTACTAACTATCACTATGCTTGAAACTCTGTGAAACTCATTTGGAACACAATGTATCTACAATTTATGTTGTTAAGGGAGGAAAACACCTCTAACATGCTTTAGTTGTATACAGGGAGTTATTCAAATCATTTGGATAAAAAACACTTCTTAGTTATGAATCAATGACTTTGATTTTGATTATAAATGAATGAATGAAGTATGACAAGCAAAAAATATATGGTGCCAACAACAGTAGTTGATCCCATGAGTAGGATCAACAACAATAGTTGATCCCTGTTTATGGGTGAAAACTACTCCTGCAGAATTTGGTAATTTGGGGTGTGGATGAGGAATGAATTTAAACCTTTAAACAAATGCAATCGCGCGGTGAGTGCTTGTAGATTCGAGAGATCAATCTGTGCAAGTCCGGCCTAAACCAAGAAATGGCCGTTCCAGACTTGTTTCGGTCACAAAGTGAAGGAGATGGGGTTGATCTTAGGGAGGGAAGCGAAGAAGGTGTTGAGATTGTGAAGGTGTTGGCTTGCTTATGACTTGTAATGAGAAGGTGAGCAGGCTTGCGGTTGATGCAAGCAGGCTCTGGGTGTTTGAATACGATTTTTGTATTAACACTTGATTTTCTGTCTCGTCTGAATTTGTGTTATTGTTTGAAATAGGGCGGAGAACCTATTTATACAAGTCATTGAGCCTCATTCAAGTCTCTCGTGGGAAGTGGAGGAAGTGGAGTTGTGCGTCGACCAGTCTTGCCCACTTCTCCTGTTCATCTCTAACCGTCCATGACTTCCTGACACGTTCTTGTGATGGCGCGCCGCACGCCGCACGCCGTAAACCGCCAGACCAATACCCAAGTATGTATCCCCCGCTTGTGACATGATTGATGTCCGGAATGTGTGGATCGTGGATCCACGAAAGATAGCATGTAATCTTTGAATTGAATAATTGTGTTATTCAGGAAGTCGATACTTGTGAAGTATCGTGTGTATTTTATGCAGGTACTGCGCATTATGGTGTGGTAAAGTGATGGGCAATGACGCCTCAATAACCAAATAACTCCTGACCAGGGTTGTATAACCAAGCCGGGTGAAGTTGGACGGATGACATGATCTTTGAGACACTCATCTGCGGCCGTTAATGAATATTAGGTTTTTTGAAGAGGAGCGCAAACATGACTCTTGACTTGGTCGAAACCAAGTAATGGAAGAATTTGGAGAGGACCGACCGGACGTGTATGTAGATGGCATGCTTTGGTGTACACGTCCATGTCTTACCGTCCCATGAAGGCGCGATCTAAGCCACTCAATTTGACCAGGTAAAGTTGAGTGGTTGAGATCGATTTTGCAATAGGAGTTTGATGCCGCGCGCCATACTCTTTTTCCTACGTGTTTTCAAGACGACCTAACTTGGTCGGTCTTGGTCGATGGGTTTGACGGAAGATGGCAGGCTGGTGATCATGCCTATACCGACTATCCCATGAAAAAGTGATCTAAGCCATTCAAATCATCCGGTGAAGTTGAGTGGTCGAGATCGGTTGCAATTTGGGAAGTGTAACCACGCATGTTTGGGCGGGCGTTTTGGATTAGCCAGGCATGATATGCCTTGGCCGACCACATGAGGAGGTAGATGGGCCCACGGTGGTCATGCTGGTATGACCGGCCCTTGCTTAATCTAATCTGTGACCCTCCATTCGTGCGGAGAAGATGGACGCGCGTGATGGCTTGAACCCTAATTTTGGTTTTCAAAGCCGTGCGCCTCCTCTTGTTTGGGTGACGATTTTGTCACGCCAAACATTGTTGGTCTTGACCGATTGGTCAAGTGTGTGGCGGGCCCACGGGTGATCGTGTTGACATGCTCTGGGCCCTTTGAGTCTACATCTACACCCTCCATCTATACCTGCGAAGATGGATGGTTGAGACTGTTTTGCGACACATGTAATATGCCGCAAACCCTTATTTAGGGTTTGCGGTCCATAATGCTTGGTATGAACGTCTTTTGGCAAGCAAAGGCCAATGGCCGACCATGCGGGGTCGTCCGTGGGTATTCCATACCGCTTGGGGGTGATGGAATTGATCCGGGGTCATCCAATCATGCTTATGGAGTTGGATGATCATGTCGAGATCATATCCGGACCGATCTGATCAGTCCAGATGCTCAATCGGGCTAGTATAACACACCGAGAGGGGCTCAATCGGGCTAGTATAACACACCGAGAGGGCTCGGGCTAGTATAACACACCGAGAATCGGCACATGTACGGGTATTTCGTACATGGTTTCATTATAGTGCTTGGAGGTTCGTGTTATTCTCGAAGAGTAACACTCGATCGTCATGCCACACCGATAATGAGTACTTTGAAATACAAGGCTGATATGAAATTCACGGGAAGGGATTGTTGCCACATGCTCCAACCTGGAGGAATTTCATGTATTCACCGAATGGGATTGTTGCTACATGCTCCACTCTTGGTGAATTAAGTGAGGGAGTATCCAACACTTATAAATGGCTTTATCTTTTACAAGATGTCAGCGCATGATTTTTTCGGTTTTTTTTTACAAATTTAACCTTAAACGAAAATCCACCATCAACATTAAGTCCCCTGCCTAGCACATAATGGTTACACTATTGTGTGGTAGGCATAAGATGGTGACAGTTAAAGATAAAACTTATGAGACAAAGTTAGATGTTACCAGGAGAGACGGGTCATCCTGTCCTCGGAGCATGCGAGCGTTCAAGAGGCGTCCAGGAGAGTATTCCCCTAGCATGATATCGGTCTTGCTTGCTTCGATCGACCTTGTTATGCCTGCTTCAGTCGAGGGGTTATTGCGCCTGCTTCGTTCGATCGTGGGATTGTGCCTAATCGACTGACGCCCGCCCGCGTTCGTGGGGCTCTGCGCCTGCTTGATCGAACGTGGGCTTGTTGTGTCCGCTTCGGTTGAACGTGGGTCCACTATGTACATGTTTCAAACGTCGGCCCTGTGCTTCGACTGAAATCGGCCCTGCTGTGTGCGCCTATTATACCGGCCTTATGTCTTGATTAACACCAGCCTTGTGACTTGAGCAATACCAGCCTTGTGCCCTTGACCAACACCAGACTTTAAACTTGAGCAATACTGGACTTGAAACTTGTACCGGTCTTGAAACTTATACCGGACCTGAAACTTGTACTGGACTTGAAACCAATACCAGACTTGAAACTTGCACCAGACTTGAAACTTGTACCAGACTTGAAGCTTGCACCAGACTTGAAACTTGAGTGATACTGGTGTTTGGACCCAATCCCAGCTTTTGTGTATTTCAACGTGGGTTGTATCTTGTCATGTGTGACTACACGCCTCATGTGTTTTTCATACAAGTTCTAACTCATATTTTCATTGTGGAATGAAGAAAATAACTCTGTTGAAATGTCTTAAGATAATGCTTTGGTGCCAAGTCGGGAAGTGTTGACGACTTCAAAGATATGCCGAACATTGATGATGAGTTGTTCACTTCGCTTTTCCAAACATTAGAAAACATCCTTCTCATAAGATAGTCCTTCTTTCCGATTCGGAAAATATGAAAGCTGATCCATTTTCTTCTTCAAAGACTTGTGATGAGATTTTGTCTCCTGAGAAACGAATATCCGCCTTCTCCTATTGACTTCAAGATTTTCCATACTCCACTTTGGGTTCTTACAAAGGATGGATGAGACGTATGTTGAATAATAAGGATGTTAAAGTGGTTTCGGTGGAGGTGGATCCTGGAGAGAGTGTTGAACAAGGATTCTCAGCGAACGTGGTCCCGGAGAGAGCGTTGAGGCGGCTCTTGAATAGACCATTGAAGCGAGCTTACGCTAGAGGGAGTGTTGAAGTGTTTCCCTCTTGATTCGATTTACCCTTGCGAATTCCATGCTTCTTGACTGACCACATCTCTCATGTTGAAGAATTCCTTGATCGATGGTGAAGGAACTTCATGCCGAGCCTCGATCCCCAAGTGTGGTTTACATGGTTTGTTCGTAGTGGTTGTTGTCGAGCCGGATATGGAATATCTTGGACTTTGTTTCATCATTGTGGGAGTCGTGCATGTGGTACCTGAGTTGGAGTTGACGGATGCGCATGATGTTATATCTCGGTGGTTTTCCTCTTGCTGCTTGAACCGCTACGAAGGTCAAGGTTGTATCCCCGTTGGTGAGATATATGCTCCTACAAACATTATGAGGCTCTTCATTACCGGCAGGCCTGGTTCTTTCTATCAGGGCATATGTTGTTGTAGATGAGCGTTTAATAGCTCCAGAGGATGACCAAAAGCGCGGATTCTCCAACATAGCATGATCGAAATGTACCACTGTCTCGATAAAGTGACTCGCCGGATCTTGCTTGATATGACGCGTGGACATCTTTATCTTCTTGAGGCTGCTCCTTGAGGTATCGGCTCCAGTGGAAGATTGCCGTCATAGAGCGTTGATACGTTGCACCGGAATTCTTTAAACCAAATGGCAGCATGGTATAATAAAAATTTCCGAGAGAAGTTCGAAAAGATATCTTACTTGCATCATGCTCGTACATCCTTATCTGTCTGTAGCCGCTACATCCATCCATGGAGGAGAACATGCCGTGTCCGCTGGTTGCATCTACTAACATGTCGATGTTAGGTAAAGGAGGATCATTTTTGGAGCAGACTGTTCAAGTCTCTCAAGTCTATGCAAGACTCCGATCTATCCATTTTCCTCATGTATGAACTACAATCGTTTAACCGACTCGGATACATGTATGACATGTAGATGATGGGTGACCAATTTTCATCTAAATCCGGCATTTCTTCATATCTCCAAGTGAATATGTCCCGGTACTCTTTGAGAAGTTCCACGAGCTTCGTGCGTTTATCCGTACACAAGGTTGAGCTGATGGAGATAGGCCTAAGAGATTCCTCAATGATTTCAATCTCATCAGTTGTGGAGTTGGTGCCATCTTGCACTGTTTGTGGAGCATCTAGCACTTGTTCTTGTGGTTCGTTGCTGTTGTAGCATTCCATTGGGTGGAGAGACTGGGTAGCAGTCTCCCCTGCTAATTGATGATGGCAGTGTCGGTATACCGTTTTCCCTTTCTGGTCACGACTCGCCACAAAAGTGCGTTCCCTCTTCGTGTGAACGTGGGTCGTGGCTTCACAGATGGGAGAAGAATGCTTCGTCAGCAAAGATGCATCGCGGGTTTTAGCTCTCAATGATGCAAGCCGGTCTTCTTCCTGAATTGACGCCCACGTGGGGAGTGGGATGCAATGAGCTTGTCTGATTTTTTCAGCGGAGCTCCTCTTGTATGTGCTGGTTTGGTTTCCCTCGAAGTCCGTCATTGTGGTATGCTTCCGTACGACCTTGCCTGGGAGAACCTTGGATGTCCTGAGAGTCTTGAGAGTAATCACATTCGAAGACGCTCCTGTGAACTTTCTCTGGTTGATTGCAGCAAAATGTCTCCGTGCGTTGATTCTTCGAAAGGTGTGAAAGTTCGCATAAACTTTCCACTAGAGAAAACGCTTCCCGATCCACCGGCCTTTGGTTCATAGTGAAACTATTGACTTGAGGAGGATCGTTGTGAGGATCAGTCCCCAGTATAGGAGTCTCCATGACAGGACCGCTCATATCTGATGTCGCTTCTTTGATCAGGTCCATGAAGGTCCGCGCCGCTGAAGTACCTTCTCCGGTGCGTTGAATGTGTTCCTTTTTTGCTCCAGGGGCTTTCACGGCTCTTGTGGAAATCGATCAGTTAATGTCTTAAGAAAAGTAAAGTGGGTACCTCTTTATGAGTTGCGGCCATATCCGTTTGAGTCTTAGCAAGAACTTCCTGTTTCTCCATCAAGTATGCAATGGTAATGAGGAATGGTCCTCCTCTCGTCCCTCCGGCTCCTCGTCCTGATGAAGGAGTGTAAGTTGTTGCTCTGGTGATTACCAGAGGTGTTACACTTGATAAGATGCCAGGATTTGCGGCTGCTCTGGATCTGGTGATGGGAGGTGTTGTAATATCACTACTGAGTGATCGAATTGAACGTTCCCATCCTCTGTACTCACGTGTTCCTTGATTGATCTCTCCTTCCTCAAGAATTTCTTCACGGCTTCGACAAGGGTCTTGAGATATAAATCTTACAGCAGGGATCCGTGAAGTCACAGGCTCCATTTCTTTATCCGGTAGACGTTGTGGTACCCCCACAAGTCTTTTCCTCTCGTGGAGTTGCCTCGAGTCTTCGTCGGCTGGACCATGTTGTTCGTCTTTCCCGAGTCTCCTGCGGTTGCGCACTCTTTTTGCCTCTCCACCGGTAAAGGTGTGACTCACGACTAAGGATTCGGCATTTCTTGCCTTTGCTTGAGTAAATTCATGCCGACCCTTCTTGTAATTGTCTTTGCTATATCATTCAAAAGGCGGAATGTCTCGCTCTGTCTTCTAGTGATACCGGCTTGATTTGCCAAGACATCCTCCAAAGATTCCAGCTACACTTCCCATGATATGAACCACCCGTGGTCTCCTCGTGAGGATACATCGCGAGATGAAAACGAAAAATTGAGGATTCAATTTTTTGCAACCGATAAATCAACCTCCCACTGTGGTCGCCGATTGTTTATGGGTGAAAACTACTCCTGCAGAATTTGGTAATTTGGGGTGTGGATGAGGAATGAATTTAAACCTTTAAACAAATGCACTGCGCGGTGAGTGCTTGTAGATTCGAGAGATCAATCTGCAAGTCCGGCCTAAACCAAGAAATGGCCGTTCCGGACTTGTTTCGGTCACAAAGTGAAGGAGATGGGGTTGATCTTAGGGAGGGAAGCGAAGAAGGTGTTGAGATTGTGAAGGTGTTGGCTTGCTTATGACTTGTAATGAGAAGGTGAGCGGGCTTGCGGTTGATGCAAGCAGCTCGGTGTTTGAATACGATTTTTGTATTAACACTTGATTTTACGTCTCGTCCGAACTTGTGTTGTTGTTTGAAATAGGCGGAGAACCTATTTATACAAGTCATTGAGCCTCATTCACGTCTCTCGTGGGAAGTGGAGGAAGTGGAGTGATGGAGTAGTGGAGTTGTGCGTCGACCAGTCTTGCCCACTTCTCCCGTTCATCTCTAACCGTCCATGACTTCCTGACACGTTCTTGTGATGGCGCGTTGCACGCTGCACGCTGTAAACCGCCAGACCAATACCCCAGTATGTATCCCCCCAGTTTGTGACATGATTGATGTCTGGAATGTGTGGATCGTGGATCCACGAAAGATAGCATGTAATGTTGAATTGAATAATTGTGTTATTCGGGAAGTTGATACTTGTGAAGTATCGTGTGTATTTTATGCAGTCTTGCATTATGGTGTGGTAAAGTGATGGGCAATGACGCCTCAATAACCAAATAACTCCCGACCAGGGTTGTATAACCAAGTCAGGTGAAGTTGGACGGATGAGATGATCTTTGAGACACTCATCTGCGATCGTTAATGAATATTAGGTTTTTTTTTTTTTTTTTTAAGAGGAGCGCAAACATGACTCTTGACTTGGTCGAAACCAAGTAATGGAAGAATTTGGAGAGGACCGACCGGACGTGTATGTAGATGGCATGCTGGTGTACACGTCCATGTCTTACCGTCCCATGAAGGCGCGATCTAAGCCACTCAATTGGACCGGTAAAGTTGAGTGGTTGAGATCGATTTTGCAATAGGAGTTTGATGCCGCGCGCCATACTCTTTTTCCGGCGTGTTTTTCAAGACGACCTAACTTGGTCGGTCTTGGTCGATGGGTTTGACGGGAAGATGGCAGGCTGGTGATCATGCCTATACCTGACTATCCCATGAAAACGTGATCTAAGCCATTCAAATCATCCGGTGAAGTTGAGTGGTCGAGATCAGTTTGCAATTTGGGAAGTGTAACCACGCATGTTTGGGCGGGCGTTTTGGATTAGCCAGGCATGATATGCCTTGGCCGACCACATGAGGAGGTAGATGGGCCCACGATGGTCATGCTGGTATGACCGGCCCTTGCTTAATCTAATCTGTGACCCTCCATTCGTACCGGAGAAGATGGACGCGCGTGATGGCTTGAACCCTAATTTTGGTTTTCAAAGCCGTGCGCCTCCTCTTGTTTGGGTGACGATTTTGTCACGGCCAAACATTGTTGGTCTTGACCGATTGGTCAAGTGTGTAGGCGGGCCCACGGTGATCGTGTTGACATGCTCTCGGGCCCTTTGAGTCTACATCTACACCCTCCATCTATACCTGCGAAGATGGATGGTTGAGACTGCGTTTTGCGACACATGTAATATGCCGCAAACCCTTATTTAGGGTTTTCCGTCCATAATGCTTGGTATGAACGTCTTTTGGCAAGCAAAGGCCAATGGCCGACCATGCGAGGTCGTCCATGGGTATTCCATACCTGCTTGGGGTGATGGAATTGATCCGGGGTCATCCAATCATGCTTATGGAGTTGGATGATCTGCGGTCGAATCATATCCGATCGATTATCAGTCCGGATGCTCAATCGGGCTAGTATAACACACCGAGAGGGGCTCAATCGGGCTAGTATAACACACCGAGAGGGCTCGGGCTAGTATAACACACCGAGAATCAGCCTGTACGGGTATTTCGTACATGGTTTCATTATAGTGCTTGGAGGTTCATGTTATTCTGTAAGAGTAACACTCAGTCGTCATGCCACACTGATAATGAGTACTTGAAATACAAGGCTGATATGAAATTCACAGGAAGGGATTGTTTCCACATGCTCCAACCTGGAGGAATTTCATGTATTTCACGAGAATGGGATTGTTGCTACATGCTCCACTCTTGGTGAATTAAGTGAGGGAGTATCCAACACTTATAAATGGCTTTATCTTTTACAAGATGTCAGCGCATGATTTTTTCGGTTTTTTTTTACAAATTTAACCTTAAACGAAAATCCACCATCAACAATCCCATAAAATGGTTTCAACAACAGTTGTTGACCCAATGAGAAGGACCAACAATATTAGTTGATCCAATAATCAAGAGACATGTTTTACCAGTTAACTATTATTGAGTAAGAATGCTAAGTACTATTGTTGTTTGAAATAAGATGAGCAAAGATAGGAGGAGGTGACCACGGTTTAAACTGAAGAATCAAGAAGAAAATGAAGCGCAAAAGATTAAAAAAGTTCCAGTACCCAAACGAAAGAGGGTGAACAAGAACACATCTGCAAAAGAACAACAACCAAAAGTGAAGAAGAACATAACTGCAGAATCAGAAGAAGATGAACAAAAAGATTCAGAAGAAGAAAAACAAGAGGATTCAGAAGAAGGGGAACCGTAAAAGATTAAAAAAGTTGTAGCAAACAAAGGAAAGAGGCTGAACAAGAAGATAAATAAAGCAACGGTGAAGAAGAAGAATAACGTAGTTGAAGACTCAGAATCAGAAAAGGGAGATTCAGAAGAAGGTGTACAAGAATCAAAGGAGGAAGAATAGAACCAGAGGAATAAAAAGAAGTAGCCGCAGATGGAAAACCAAAGAAAGTCCTTAAAGGTAAAAAAACATTGAGTTGAGTTGTATGCTTCGATATAATTAAGTTGATTGATTATACAATAAAAAGAAAAATTACTGAATGGGTTGCATTTATGCAGGTAGGTCAAGGGAGAAAGAAACCAAGTTCAAATCATGTATGATGTTGTTGGCTGAAATATGTGCTTTTCTAAACGATATGTTTGAAGTAGGAGATGTCGTAAATAAGAATAAGACGATCAACGGGACATCAGTAAAGGCCTCCCCATTCTGGTACTTCTTCAATGCATTCGACACAAATGACATCAACAAGATAGCGACTTATAAGTGGTTAAACAAAATCAACCTTACGATGCAGCTGCTTGTTAGTGCATTCGACAAGGAAACAAAGAAGTTCAAATTTGGAAAATCTACAACTGGTTGTGAGTGTTATCTAGAAGCAAAAGATTTTTCCATCATATTTAAGATGAGGAGGGTTATCAAGAGTGAAGAGTTGAAGAAGTTGCTGAAACAAAAGAATGCAGTTGGCTGATGAGTGCCAAATATTGCATATTTCTACATCTTTTTATTGGCATTTAACTCATCTTTTGTGCTCAGAAATCATATATTATCCCAAATTCTGTATTTTCTCTGTTTTCAAGAATAAATACTTGTACTAATTAATTTTGTGTTTTTAGGTAGTAAATAAAGCTCGGAGAAATTAAGGAGCCAAAAGAGCAGAAAATTGGAGACGAGCGTCTATGGAGCAGAAAGCCACAGCCCGCGTGCGCATCAGTGCAACCCAACAAGAAGCAACCCATTTACAAGACATGGGCTTGAGCAATCCAAGACCCGGCCCATAACTCGAGTCCAAGCCCGATTCATCCTGAGCCGTTGAGATTTCTATCGCCGCATCCAACGGTCGCTCCGTCCCTCTCATCATCACTCGATGCATCCGCCCAACACCACAGCCACCTACCTTTTTCTTCCCATCGACCCAGCCATAGCCAAATAATCCCTTCACCCTCACTTCTCTCTTCTTCCCGACATTTGCAGAGAACCCCATTCTCTTCTCCCCCGACCAGATGCAGAACCACCATCACCATCTCCTTCGCCCGACAACCACAAACCACAACAGCAGCAGCGTAGCCGCCTTCTCCGCCCCCTAGTTACGCCTATCTCCATCATAGCTTCTCCATGCCCTAGAAGCTAGGTTAGAGATAGTTGGAGCTAGGGTTTCAACTATCAGAGCGTTAATGGCTACCAGAGCCGAATTGGAAGAGGGAACACACTTTGGGGTATGCATTTATTGTTGATTCTGAGTGTTAGGTAAGTTGGGGGGAGGTATAAAAATCAGTTGTTCTTCATGTGAGAAAGACAGTCAATTTTTAGGGTTTTTCATTCTGTAACTTAATTTTGAATTCTGTTTAGCAATTGCATAATGTTTTAATTCAATCACTAGGGTGTAGATGAAACCCTTTGATTTAATGTGAAGTTAATTAGATTCTCAACTTTTTCTTATTGTGTGTATTGCTTAGGAATATAGTTAGCTATTGAACTAAATTTACTTGTGATCAATGGTACTGTAAGAAGACCATTGATACTAGGAGTAAGTGAGGGGAGTTAGTTAATCAAATATCCATCTAAGGCCTTCAAGAGAAGGCATGAGAACACTTTGATAATTTGCATTACCTTAACATAGGATTAGAGGGTGGAATCGATCATCCTAGTAATTTTCCCAACTGTTTACAACACCTAGTGACTACTTGTTGCCTTAGTTTACAAACACAACTCCATTCAGTCGTAGCGACACCCAACAACCCATATTTGTGTTACTCTCCCTTAGAAATCAGTTAGTGAAGCCTTGAAATCAACTCTACACAACCCCAAATCCCTGTGGATCGACATGTACTTGCCCTGCCTCCAATAGGCACTGTGCACTTGCAGTTATACATTGTAGGCATTCACTTTTCTCAGCCTACCAAGTTTTTGGCTCCGCTGCCGGGGATTTGGTAGTGTTGTTGTGCTGATTATTAGTGCTTACCAACTGGTTTTCATTCTAAGTTTTGTATATATGTGTTAGAATTTCCCTTGTTTAACTTCATTGTTAGTGTAACATTTGTAGTTAAATCCATCTGTTTATACTGCATCCTGTTGATAGTATTAGCTGTAGTATCTTTTGTTTTTCAGTTTGTAGCTTCCTACCATCTGTCTTTATAATCAGCATTTCAGTTCTTTTTGTTAAGCCCTGCATCTTTGCATCATTGCCCTGTAGTGTAACTTAGTGTAATCAGTTTCATAGCTTGTAAGGTATCTGCATACCACTGTTTATAAGTGCATAATAACTAAGGATTGTCTATAACCTGTGCTGGAAATATCACCAAGTGTGAAGTAGTGCTGATAGTTCATTGCTCGCATATCTTCCATTTTTCCAGACTTTTGAAAAATTGAAGTATTAGTGTTCTACTGTTTTATTCATCTGCATCATTCAGTGAACTGAACTTGCTGTTGAGTCACAGGTGCTTGCAACATCTCTCAGCAAAACAAGGAAATCCCCTGTGTCGTGCTGAAGGTGCTTGAAAAAGGAGCAGCAGAACCTGTGGAGCAGCTGAACCCGTGGAATGCCTAAACCCAGTTTTATACTGGAAGTATTGTACTCTCAATCTTAGATTTCTGCCCTGAATGGTTGTCTTGAATGTGGAATGATGCACCCTGATATGCACAAACATGAGTCTGTGATGCATGAGTGATAATTTCTACCTCCTGAGATTGTCATCTCCATGTGTATGCATCTGTGAACCATGCTTGCATGATAAATAGCTACCTACTTTGAACAAACTAATTTGCTTCACTTGCCAAACTAATAGCTCGGATAACTTGTTATTTGGCTAACTTTGTGATTGAATGCTAGGCCTTGTTCACATGATAAACTAGCTTCCCTGGTGCCTTTGCATGATAAAAACTCTTGCTAGGTATTGCTCAACATCTGAAGTTTCACTGGTTTTTGTGTGTTCTGTCTTTGTGAATCCTTGGCCTCGTCAAGGCTGTGCTTAACTCCATCCTGAAGGCGTTGAGATTGAGCTGTAACTTGGTTAACCAAGTTAACTAATAACCCAAGTTGACATCAATCGAGATAGTTGATATCAACTGAGACTGAAAATTGAGGTCAGCTGAGTGAGTTAACACCATCAGCCCTGTACTTTAGCATGCTCTATTCTGTTGACAAACCTGTTGAACCTGTTCACATGCTTGTATAACCACCTGTGTTGCATACCCAGCCATAGTCACTAGATATCAACTGAGTTGGTTGACATCAACTAACCAACCATGTTGCCACTTTGCCCCATATCCAGTGTGCTGTGAGAGTGCTGAATTTTTTTGTATCTGAGTAGTTGCTGATCTGTTGCCTGACTAAACATTGTTCAAACCCTGCAACTCTTGAAAACATGCTCATACCCCTGCTAATATCTCGCATACCCGTGCATGATCTCTCGAAGGCCGAGGTTAACTGACTTTGTTGACACTCGTGGGCATGTTGTAAAAGTCTTTGCACTTTGTTCTTTTGTTGTATCTGTGAAGTTCCAGATCTACATTGTGCTGAACTGTGATGACTCTATGATGCTTTGAATGCCATGCAAATAACTGTGATGACTCTATGATGCTGTGAATGATATACCATGCTAATATCTGCATACATGTGCCTGATCTCTGAAAATTGAGGTCAACTGAGTCTGTTGACACTCTGTGGCATCCCACATATTTTGTAAAGTGTTGAAATTGTGCATCTGCTGCATCTGAATCTGTGAACCATCATCTGTAATTTTTGTGAGCAGTAGCTAGTTGTCTTTTACACACAAACCCAGCACGTGCTTCACCTTGAGTGAGCATAATCCACCTGCCCTGTGCACCTTACACACTCTTTGTCTTTCCTTGTGCATAACCTGTGCTGTGCATAAGCTATCCTGTGCATGAGCTGTGCTGCGCTTAATCTGTGCTGAAATCCACATAACCTGTGATGTGCACTTACAGCAATAACCAGCACTCCTGTGTGCTTGACTCTGATAATTGGTGTGTCACTTGTGTGAGTTTTGCCTCTCTGTGTTGAAAATTGATTGGCTGTATGCATGTTAATATGATCGATGTGCTAGCTAGGCTATGATTGTGTCTTTTAGAGACCAAACGAATCGACTAGTTAGAATCCGACCGGACGATATTGTCAACATACCCAGCTCTTCAACAGAAAGCCCAGACCCGTCAGAAACAATGGGTGATGAACTAAACCAACCCCGTAGTCTCAAGGACTACATGTACCCAACTAGGGCAATCCAGCCCTCTTGCATCATTCTCACCGATCTTTGCGTCGGTTTGAACTAAAGCAAGCACAATTCACATGTTACCTGTGTTTAGAGGGGTCGATGCTGAAAACCCCTATCACCATGTGAGAGATTTTGAAGATATCTGTGGGACTCTACGTTTTACCCAAATGACGGAAGAGTCCCTCAAATTGAGATTGTTTCCTTTTTCTCTCGAAAAAAAAGCCAAATCATGGCTTCATGCCCTACAACCACAATCCATTAGAACATGGGATGATCTCACAAAAAAAGTTTTTCAAAAAGTTTTTCCCCAACCATAAGACGGCGACAATTCGCCAAAGTCTAAATGGTTTTGTGCAATTAGAAGACGAAACTCTAGCAAAATACTTGGAGAGATTCAATAAATTATTGCTCCAATGTCCCCACCATGGCTTTGAAAAATGGAGACTCGTGCAAATTTTGTATGAGGGTCTAGATGTTAGAACCCGAACTACAGTCGAGTCAATGTGCAATGGTGCATTTATTTACAAAAGTGCTGATGAGGCTTGGACTTTGTTAATCGAAGTCGCTGAAAAGACTCAACAGTGGGAGTCCATCCGTGAACCAAAAAGGACTACCCCTGCAGCTAATGTTCATAGAATCGAGTCTGACTTTGAGGGAAATACAAAAATGGCATCTTTGGCCCGGAGAATAGAAGTGCTTGAGTTGCAGAAGAATGTAAAATCTAATGCCCCTACCCTCCGTGACCAAATTGAAATGGCCACTTGTGCCTCATGCCATAGTTCTGACCACTTAGTGGACAGCTGTCCAGACCTACATGCATTTCAAGAGTCTAAAACTGAGCAAGCCAATGCATTGTACCATAGGCAAGAGAACAACCCTTATTCTCGAACCTACAACCCAGGGTGGAGGAATCACCCTAACTTCTCATGGTCCAAAGGACCTGTACAATGGGGAATAACAAATAACAACCAAGGATACTCATATCCTAGAAACCCCCAAGTACAACCACACCCTCAGTACTCTGTAGAGAAAAAGCCTAGCTTTGAAGACTGTGTCGGTATGTTAACCAAAAATCTTTCACAACTTCAGAAAACCACCGACCAACGTTTCACAAGTCTAGAACTTAAAATGGGTCAAATCGTGATGCATTGAATGAGAGAGAAAAAGGCAAACTTCCTAGTCAACCCCAACAAAATCCAAAGAATGTATTTCAAGCGGGTACTTCAAACCGCAATGAAACTTCACATAGTCATGTGAATGCTTTGTCACCACTCTCCGTAGTGGTAGAGTTGTTGAGAACAATGTAGGTGTACCACCGTCAAGCGAGTCTAAATCAGACTCACCAGTACACACAACACCGCAGAAAACATCTACTGTAGAAAAAGAATCTGAGCATGTTGATAAATCTAAGAGTCCTACTGATATAGATGTTTCTTTGCCAAGTCATGCACCTGTTGCTCCATTCCCACAAAGGTTGGTGCAGCAAAAAAGGGGGTAACCAATACAACGAGATTTTGGAAATGTTCAAACGAGTTAACATAAATATTCCATTTCTCGAAGCAATCAGACAAATACCCACCTATGCTAAGTTTTTGAAGGACTTGTGCACACAAAAGCGAAAGCTTCACGTGCATAAGCGTGCCTTTCTCACTGAACAAGTGAGCTCAATAATCCAAAACAAGATTCCAACTAAGTTTAGAGACCCAGGTAGTCCAAAAATTACATGCACCATAGGTGACCATGTGGTCGAAAAGGCGTTACTAGACTTAGGAGCAAGTGTGAATCTATTGCCATACTCTGTGTATGTGCAACTAGGCCTTGAGGAGCTGAAGCCCACACCTGTTACGCTATAATTAGCGGACAGATCTGTGAAAATCCCCCGTGGTATTGTTGAAGATGTGTTAATCAAGGTTGATAAATTTTTCTTTCCTGTGGACTTCATCGTCTTAGATACTCAACCCGTGCAAAACCCAAGTAATCACATTCTGTGATGTTAGGACGTCCTTTCTGGCGACGTCCAATGCCATCATCAACTGTCGTAATGGAGTGTTGAAATTGTATTTTGGTAACATGACCGTAGAGCTGAATGTTTTTAACACTAGTCAACAACCCATTGATTGTGATGATACTGATTTGCATGAGATTAACATGATTGAGAGTCTGATCCAAGACTCATTGCCCGACATTTTGTCAGTGGACCCTTTGCAAGCATGTTTAGATAACTTTGACTTAGATCTCTTTGAGTCTAAGTACATTGGTAAAATTCAATCTTTGCTTGAATCTGTTCCACCCATGGATATTGCTAAATGGTAGAATGCAGTGGAACCACTTCCACTCTCTGATTCCAAATCTGCCACACCTCTTGATGTACCACCTAAGCTTGATTTGAAACCATTACTCCGATACTTTGAAGTATGCTTTCTTAGGTCCTTCGATACTTTGCACCGTGATTATTGCATCATGTTTAGACACGAACAGGAAAGTCAACTTTTAGAAGTACTTAAAGAACATAAAGGAGCCTTAGGTTGGACCATCTCAGATCTTAAAGGTATAAGTCCCACAATTTGCATGCATCACATAAATCTTGAAGAGAATACTAAACCATCTAGGGAAATGCAAAGGAGACTTAACCCCAATATGAGAGATGTTGTCAAAGGTGAGATTTTGAAATTGCTTGATGCGGGTATCATATACCCAGTTGGCTTCATTGACCAAATGTTGGAAAGGTTGTCGAGACATAGTCACTCACTGTTTCTTAGATGGCTATTCCCTTCATTGACCAAATGTTGGACATCCAAATTCACATAGCACCCAAAGACCAACAAAAGACCACATTTACATGTCCTTATGGAACATTTGCTTATCGTCGTATGCCTTTTGGGTTGTGTAATGCACCCGCTACTTTTCAACGTTGCATGATGAGCATATTTTCTGACATGGTAGATAAGTTTCTTGAAATTTTCATGGATGATTTTTCTGTGTTTGGGTCTTCTTTTGATGAGTGTTTGCATCATCTTACTCGTGTGCTGATTAGGCGTAAGGAAAAGAATTTGGTTTTGAATTGGAAAAAATGTCATTTCATGGTTAATTCAGGCATTGTTTTAGGGCATATCATCTCGGAAAAATGCATAGAAGTAGACAAAGCCAAGGTTGATCTCATTCAACACTTGCCTCAACCTCGTTCTGTGAGGGACATAAGATCATTCTTAGGCCATGCGGGTTTTTACCGCCGATTCATCAAAGACTTTAGTAAAATTTCAAGACCTTTGTGTAATCTTCTTGCGAAAGATGTTGCATTTGTCTTTGATGATGCTTGTAAGGAAGCATGGGAGCAACTGAAGGCTCTCCTTACATCTGCCCCTATAGTCAGACCACCTGACTGGACATTACCATTTGAAATTATGTGTGATGTGTCTGACTATGCTGTAGTGATAGGTGTAGAATACACCGTATTTACTATATAGTAGTTTATGCTTTCTTTGCTATTTTTCTTGTAAATTATGTATTTTACGCTTGTTTTGAGTTTTGTAGCTACTTTGGAGTCGCACGGAGGAAAAGAAGAATAAATGATCCAAATTGAGCAAAAAAGGGCAAGATTGTCATTTCACAGGAAAACACTATCGGGAGACGAGCCACGGATAAAGGGAAACTCTCTCACAGGAGTGCTAAATACAGGTCAGCGGAAGTTAAGGGGTAACTACATGTTAGGGGCTGTCATTACTGGGTAGCCCTTATCCAGAAAATATATGTTTTGTTACACCCAAAGTGGGGTTTTTCTTGGACTTATCCCTGGGGCGTTTTAAACACCTCAATCATTTACAACCCTAAATTCGAGAGTGTTTCTCTCAAATTATTGCACATCTGATTGGGAAGAAAAGAAGAGCAATTTCCTTGTCTGAGAGAAACAGCCATGGCTGCTGTTAAATTCTGAGAAATTGAGAGAGGTCGAGAGAACAGAGATGAAGATGGATCAGGTGAATTAATGGGTATGTGGTGGAGATTGAACCAACATCGATGATTCCGGGACGGGAAATGGATTCGGTTCGATCTATGAAGTCGAGAATGGTTCTATATTCGATTGGAAGGAGGAATTGAGCTTGGTTTTGAGTCATACTCATCACGAGAGGTGAATTGAAGAAGCGAGAGGGTTTTATGGCGTTTTCTGGGTTCGATCCGGAAGATAGCGAGATTGGAGATGGCTCGAGATGAATCAAAGATGGGTTCGGTGGCCGCTGTTTAAAGATCGGTGACTGAATTAGAAATTGTTGTTAAGGGCTAACGTCAGGGATTGAAGATGGCGGTGCTGAGTCGATGTTGCGGAGCGAGAGAACACAACGGTTGAGTGAAAGATTCTCGTGTTGCTCGAGAATGGGTGTGGTTCCGATTTGAAGACGGATGCAACAGAGAGAAATGGGTCTTTGGTTAAGACTCGTGTTACGAGAATGGGGTTCGTTGAAACAAATCTAAGATGAATTCAATCGGGGTTCGTGGATAGAAGAAGATGATGTTGTAACTATCTCATGTTGGTGGCGCAATGAGTCAAGACAGTTCGGGCGGAATAGAGAAGCCTAAAGAAGCGAGAATGTGTTTGAAATGTTAGATGAATGTTAGGCTTCTTAACGGGGATGAAGACACTAAAGATCGGCCTGAATTTGGCCTTGTGCAAGCCCTATAAACAACCGAAACTCGGCCAATTTTCCCTCCGGCGAGTCAACTCGGACCGATCCGAACGATCCCGATGACCGATCCCAACCGAGCCCGATGACCGATTCCGGTGAGTCAATTAATCAAATCGCCCGAGTAAGCGGTGACTTCGATTCCGACTCGGTGAGTAAGCCCGGTTAGCCAACTCGGAAGTGACTCATAGGCCCGGCTCGTCTATCTAACTCACTCTCCCTTTGACTGTTGACCTGACGGTTGACTAGTTTGACCGTTAGTCTTAACGGTGGACCTGGACGGAATATTCCGTCGAATATTCTCTCGACGGAGAAATTTTCGGGCGGCCGTGGCGGACGTTTTCCTACAAATTCCCCACAATCCCAGTTTTCCGACGACCAAAAATTCCAGAATTTTCTATGGACCTCTCTCATGGGTGTGAAGACTTGGGCTAGGAATTGGATGGAGAATTGGACTCAAATTTGGAAAGAGAAGGTGGAAGAGAAGAGAAAGACTTGAATTTGGAAGTTGAATTGCAAAAGGAAAAGGATTCTAATCCTTAGAAGATTTGGAGAATTTTGAAGCCTATAAATAGAGAAGTTTTCTACAACTTCTAGACACCTCTCTACACACACAACACTTGTGTTTTTGCTTGCTTTTCTAAGATTTTTCTTTTTAATTACTTGTGTGAATTTGAAACTTCTTCTTTTAATTATTATTATTTGTGTGAATTTCAAAAACATGAGTAGCTAAATTTCTTTTGATTGAGGATGAATTCCTAGTTCTTAACATGATTTGAGTTTTTGTTTTCAAATTCTATCTTGAAGTTTTTCACATAATTATCGTTTGTTTTTACTAATAGGAGTGATCTTAAAGACACTCATGATTGATTGATAGATTGTTTGGGTGGCCAACTAAATTGATTTGTTAATTCGATCTAAAGCTAGTGAAAGTTAGGGGATAAGTAATCGTTCTTTGACTTTTTACATAAGTAGCAAACACGAGACCTTGCGGAGGGATTCCGTGGAGCAATTGTGTGTAGAAACAACGTTAGCAAGTAGACCTTGAGCTAAGAGTCTAACTACTAATATCAACCTAAGAAATTCACAAAACATAATGCATGAGCCAAGTTACATCTAGGTTGAGCTAATTCTAGGTGGCTAGGTGATTAGAATCCGGTAGTCGAGAACTTCCGTGCCCGGTGATATAAGGGATTTAGGGGTTTAGCACTGAGCTAGCTGCTTTACCTACGGTTGGTGATAATTTGTGACTAATAACAAGTAGAAAAGAACATAACTTGATTCATTGTTTCGCAACGAAGAAGGATTCCTTGATCTTCTCTCTCTTATTGTTTTCATCTTTCAACTTTCGATTTTAATTGCTTTCTTTATTTTTATTTTTGCTTTTTACACCCCCCTTTCGTGACAACTTTTACAACTAAAGATCACTTGCTCCTCGTGGGAACGAACTTGACTTCCATTATATTATTTTTAATTGAGTGGAAATTTTGAATTAATTTGATTGCACCTACGACACGCATCAAATTTTGGGCGCCGTTGCTTGGGAGCAACGGGCGATTTTTTTTAGTTGTTTTTATTCTTTTTGCTTTGTTAGATTCTTTACCGTATCTAACTTAGTTTGTGGGAATCTTGTTTCGGTGTTATACCTTTGGTGAATGCTTAAAGGAGTAGACCGAGTCCAATACGTCTTCGATCCTAAGACTCAATTAAAGGATTTCATTCGTGCGATTAACACTCCACTTCCTCCTTCTTCATCAAGTGATTCGGACAAAGAGGAAGAAACAATGGCTGATCGTACATTAAAGGACCTAGCTTCTCACAAGCTTGACACACAACAATGGTGTATCCAAACTAATTCAACCTTCAAATCAAGCCGGGGTTGATTAGAGAGTTACCAAAGTTCCATGGCATGGTGAATGAGGACCCAAACAAACATCTTATGGACTTCTATACCATAGTTATGGCCATGCTTCCACCGGAGACTAATGTGGATGGAGCAATGTTGAAAGCTTTCCCGTTTTCTTTGGCGGGCAATGCTAAGGAATGGTTATATTATTTGCCTTAGGAAGTATCACAACATGGAATGGGATGAAGAAAATTTTCCTCGAGAGATATTTTCCCGCATCCAAAGCTACTCAAATTCGCAAGGAGATTTGTGGATTGAAACAACAAGTGGGAGAATCATTGTATGAATGTTGGGAGCGATACAAGAGGTTGGTGGCAAGCTGTCCACACCATCAATTTAGTGACGTTATGATACTCCAATACTTCTATGAAGCTCTTCACTCAAGTGATAGGTCTCTTCTTGACGCCGCGGGTGGTGGTGCACTAATGAACAAGACTTTGACCGAAGCTAGAGAGTTGATTGAAAGTATGGCGGCAAACTCGCAACAATTCTACACAAGGGATGAACCAACGGTTAGGCGAGTGCATGAAGTTAGTGATTCGTCATCGCATCTTGATCAAAGGATGAGTAACATGGAGACTATGATTCAAAGGATGGCCGCGGTAATTATTCCGGATGATGAGACCGAACAAGTGAATGCTTTATATCCAAATCAAAGGCCAAGGTACGATCCATACTCCAATACCTATAATCCCGGGCTGGAAGGATCATCCCAACTTTAGTTATGCAAACAAGCAAGCGGCGGCTCCTAATCCATATGCACAACAAGGTGGTTTTCAACAATCACGATTCCAACCTCAACAACAAGGTGGTTATCAACAATTCCAACCTCAAGTGAAAGAACAAGGATCTTCAATTGATGATAAGCTTAATGTCATGATGCAAGGTATTACGTCATTGTTTCAACAAAGCCAACAAAAGACCGATTCGGCCATCAAGGACTTACAAACTCAAATGGGACAATTGGCGACCGATGTGAATTTATTGAAATCTCAAGCATCCACAAAACTTCCTTCACAACCATTTGTGAATCCAAGAGAGAATGTTAATGCGGTTACTTTAAGAAGTGGAAGGCAAGTGGAGGGTCCAAGCTATCATGAGGAAGTTAGTGAAGAGGTAGTCAATGACAAGGAGGAAACCGCACCAAAGGAGAATCCCACACCAAACGACCAATCCAAGGAACCGGTTTCTACTTTCACTACTCCACCTCCTTTTCCTAGTCGTTTTGCTAAATCCAAGAAAGAAGCTCAAGACAAGGCACTTATGGATATCTTCAAGAAGATTGAAATCAATATACCATTCATTGAGGCCATTAAGACAATTCCAAGGTATGCCAAGTTCATGAAGGAATTATGCATCAAGAAGGATAGGTTGCTTGATAATGAAATTACTAAAGTTGGCGAGAGTCGTCGGCTATGCTATTGAAGAAGATGCCTACAAAGTGCACGGATCCCGGTGGTTTCACGGTGCCAATTACTATTGGTAAACAAAGGTTTGAACATGCTTTACTTGATTTGGGAGCTTCCATTAGTGTGATGTCGGCGAAATATATGACTCCTTGAATCTTGGACCTTTGAAAGAGACGAGAGTTATTATCCAATTGGCAAACAAGTCTAACATATATCCAAAGGGGCTTGTAGAAGACGTGCTAGTGCAAGTAAATGAGCTTATTTTTCCGGTGGACTTCTTTGTGGTGGATATGGACAACAATGAGAACCGATCATCTACTTCTTTACTTCTTGGGAGGCCATTCATGAAGACCGCAAAGACGAAGATTGATGTTGATAAGGGTACACTCACTATGGAATTCGACAAGGAGATAATACACTTTAACATATTTGAAGCCATGCGTTACCCAAGTGATGTGCATTCCGTTTACTCCATTGATGTGGTTGATTCGTTAGCGCAACAAATGGTGGAATTGAACCAAGAGGATGAACTTGATGTGGTGTTGCAAAATAGCATTGAATTGGACGTCCATGGCTTATCTAACTTGGATGTTGAAATCTCTAAGGAATTGGTGGAGATGTGTGGTGCTTTAGCGACATTGCAAGAAGCTAACAAGGGTGATGTTTCTTATATTTCTTTACCCGTGAATGATGAAATACTTGTACCATCTATTGTGAAGGCGCCCAAACTAGAATTGAAGCCGCTTCCGGATCATTTGAAGTATGCTTTCTTGGGAGATGGAGATGAGCTTCCGGTGATTATTTCTAAGAACCTCACGCCGGTACAAGAAGACCGTTTGCTTAGAGTCTTGAAAGAGCACAAAACGGCTATTGGGTGGACAATTGCGGACATCAAAGGTATTAGTCCATCCATGTGCATGCATAGGATTCTAATGGAAGAGAACGTGAAGCCGATGCGTGATGCTCAACGTCGGCTAAATCCTCCCATGATGGAGGTTGTAAAAAGAGATACTCAAATTGCTAAGTGTGGGGGTAATCTACCCAATTTCCGATAGCAAGTGGGTAAGTCCGGTTCAAGTGGTACCAAAGAAATCCGGAGTCACGGTTGTTCGAAATCAAGACGATGAACTTGTTCCTACAAGAGTTCAAACCGGTTGGAGAGTGTGCATTGATTATAGAAAGCTTAATTCCGCAACCCGAAAGGATCACTTTCCTTTACCTTTCATTGATCAAATGTTGGAGCGGTTAGCGGGACATTCTTATTATTGCTTCTTGGATGGTTATTCGGGATACAACCAAATTGTTATTGCACCGGAGGACCAAGAGAAGACCACTTTCACTTGTCCGTTTGGAACGTTTGCATATAGACGGATGCCGTTCGGCCTTTGCAATCGCGCCCGGCTACTTTTCAAAGATGCATGGTGAGTATATTCTCGGATTATGTGGAGCGCATTATCGAGGTATTTATGGATGACTTTAGTGTTTATGGCAATTCTTTTGATGGTTGTTTAAATAACCTTGAACTAATTCTTAAACGATGCATAGACACAAACCTTGTCCTTAATTGGGAGAAATGTCACTTTATGGTAAACCATGGCATAGTACTTGGTCACATTGTGTCCTCTCAAGGGCTCGAAGTGGACAAGTCAAAGATAGATTTAATAAGAAACTTACAATATCCCACTTCGGTGAGGGAGATCCGTTCTTTTCTTGGTCATGCAGGTTTCTATAGGCGGTTTATCAAGGATTTCTCCAAAATCTCCATGCCGATGTGCAAGTTATTACAAAAGGAGGTACCTTTCGACTTCAACAAGGAATGTGAGGATGCTTTTGACAAATTAAAGGAGATGTTGACAAGTGCGCCGATTATCAAATCACCGGATTGGAATCTTCCATTTGAATTAATGTGTGATGCTAGTGATTATGCGGTTGGAGCCGTTTTGGGTCAAAGGGTGGACAAGTTGTCCCATGTTATCTATTATGCATCTAGGACCCTTAATGATGCACAAATCAATTATTCTACCACGGAAAAGGAGTTATTGGCTATAGTTTTTGCATTGGAAAAGTTTCGATCATACTTGGTGGGTACTAAGGTTATTGTGTATTCCGATCATGCCGCACTAAGACACTTGATAAAGAAGAAAGAAGCTAAGCCAAGATTAATTCGGTGGATCCTATTGTTACAAGAGTTCGACATAGAAATTCGTGATAAGAGGGGTGTGGAGAATACCGTTGCGGATCATCTTAGTAGGCTTGTGATGTCTCAAGAGGAACTTCCATTACATGACCGCTTTCCGGACGAACAACTTTTCTCCATGGAAGAATCAACTCCTTGGTATGCGGATATAGTGAATTACTTGGTGACAAGGAAAGTACCTAGTACAATGTCTAATTTCCAAAAGATGAAACTTAAGAAGGTAGCTAAGCAATATGTGTGGGATGAACCATACTTATGGAAATATGGTGTTGATCAAATAATACGAAGGTGCGTGCCTAATTCAATTTCAATCCATTCTCTCCTTTTGCCACACTTTTGCATGTGGTGGCCACTTTGGATCTAAGCGTCAGCTCTCAAAGTTCTCGAGAGTGGATTTTATTGGCCCACCTTGTTTGAAGATTCATATGTTTTTGTAAATCGTGTGATAGATGTCAACGAATCGGGCAATCTAGGTGCTCGAAATCAAATGCCACTCACACCAATTCTCACCGTTGAGATTTTTGATGTGTGGGGTATTGATTTTATGGGCCCTTTGTCAATTCAAATGGGAATTTTTATATACTTCTTGCCGTTGATTATGTTTCAAATGGGTGGAAGCTAGAGCCACCAAGACTAATGACTCTCAAGTTGTTTGTGATTTTGTAAGGGAAAATATTTTCAATAGGCATGGAACACCAAGAGTGGTGATAAGTGATGGAGGCTCACATTTCAAGAAGGCTTTCCACACTCTCCTCAAGAAGTACAACATAACACACAAAATTGGTACGCCTTATCATCCACAAACTAGTGGACAAGCGGAAATTTCAAATCGTGAGATAAAGTCCATTCTTGAGAAAACGGTGAATACCACGAGGAAAGATTGGAGCTTTAAGCTCAACGATGCACTTTGGGCGTATAGAACGGCGTATAAGACACCGATTGGTATGTCTCCATATAGGATGGTTTATGGCAAGGCTTGTCATCTTCCGGTTGAACTTGAACATAAGGCTTATTGGGCGATAAAGAAATTCAACATGGAGTATGATGAAGCGGGAAACAAAGGAAGTTACAACTACATGAGTTAGAGGAGATACGCAATGATGCTTACGAGAGTGCCGTATTTACAAAGAAAAGACCAAGCTTTTTCATGACAAGATGATTTCTCGTAAAAGTTTCATCGTGGGACAAAAAGTCCTTTTATATCATTCTCGTCTTAAACTATTTCTGAAAGTTAAGGTCTCGTTGGATTGGACCATATGTTGTTACTAATGTTTTCCTCATGGTGCAGTTGAAATTACTAGTCTTCGAGACAATTCGGTTTCCAAAGTCAACGGCCATAGGTTGAAACCATACTATGAGAACATCGCTTATGTGAATTTGGATGAACTTTCATTTGGAGATGCACTCCCTCTGGAGGAGTAATGTGACGCAAGAGCTAAGTCGGGCCGTCGACTTTAAAACAAGCGCTTAATGGGAGGCAACCCATCGGTTTTGTATTTCTTATCATTTTGCTTTTTGTTATTTCTTTTTCTTGTTTCTTATCATGTTAAAATTTCCCACCTTAACTTTACTAGGAGGATTCAATTACATTGAGGACAATGTAAGGTTTAAGTGTGGGGGAGTGGTTAAGCATGTTTTTAAAACAAAATTACAAAAAAATGAAAAAATTTAAAAAAGAAAAAAAAGTTTTACATAAAAATTCCAACTTTTAAAGATTTTAGAGTCACTAGCATACTTCTAGGTATGTTTACATAGAAATTTTGACCGACATAATTGAACTTGGAAATGTTAGAGAACTACATTCGGATTTCTTGTTTGTTTGAGTGTTAAATAATGGATTTAATCATGCCGGTGATGCGAATTTGGTGCGGGGGAGAAATGCGTTATTAGAGTTGCTGATCAATCATTAGTGGAGACTACCCGTATTCATATCATGAGAGGCACCGACCAGAAATTTTCCATCTACTAAAGAGCTTCTTTTGAGTGTGTGTCACCATACGTTAATTCCGGGTAGAATGGTGAGCTACCCAACTTCCCACCACTAAAAGCACTACTCTTTGATCTCTTGAGTGCTAATTTTGTCAATCATGAGGGTGACGTCCATGGATGAAAGCTCCCTTCTTGTAGTTCGATTTGCAGTTAGCACCATTCTCTCTCAACAACAACGGATCCATAGAAACACATTCATCATCAACAAGGAGCGACATCAAAATCTACAAGGAAAGTTGGGAAAGTTTAAGGTTTACAAGCAACGGAATGAGAAAAAGAGCAAATTTCAAATTCAAGTAAAGCAACATACAATGAGCGGATTCACATATATGTTGAGGACTTACAATACAATGAGGTAATTTTTATATTCAAGTATGGAGACTTATTCATGAAAGTGAAGAAAAGTAAAAAGGTGAGAATTTTTGAAGTTTATGATTTCAAGACGATACAAGTTGTGAAGAATCAAGCGGTAAAATACTTCTTCCACGGCCATGGTTTGTTTTGTATTTAAGTTCTCTTGTAAAAAAAAAAAAAAAAAAAAAAAAAAAAAAAAAAAAAAAGAAAAGAAAAGAAAAAAAAAAAAAAAAAGAGAAAAACAAGAGAAATATTTGTTCTTATATTTAATGAGCCGTGGGAAAGGAAAATCTATAAGGTAGTTTCAAGCGACAAGGATTTCAAGGTAAAGAGTTATAAAATGTTAAGGATTTATGAAATTCAAGGGTTTATCATCAATAGTTGAAACCGAAGACGAGGACCATGAAGATCAAGATAAGGAGCGGAAGACGTTTCTATTGGATGCCGTGAGAGTGGTGTTATCATAATTGGCAATCGGATGTGAAGGTGAGTAAGTAATCTCATCCTCAATATAAATGGTTGATTTCCTTTCTTAGAGATCGTCAGAAAAATGGTTTTTCAAAATATTAAAAGATGTGGGTTTTTAAAAATACTTCTAAGTTGTCCTTCCCACCATTCAACGTGTCGCAGAATTCTCTCTTCATTCCTACTGCACACATGTGAGAACCATAAAAAAGCTGTCTTTTTGAGTGCAATTATCATAAAATCTTATTTGGTGAGGCGAGTCGAGGCGAAATGCTTATTGATCGTTTCTCAAACACGCATTCTCTCATTATGGTGTGGTTATTTCTCACTCAACATTCAAGAATGAGAATATGTTCTTTGGTATTTCTAATTTCTTATTACTAGCATGCGAAACTCTATGTCCTCATAACTTTTTGGATGCTTGTGACGCTTGAACGCTTTGAAGTTGTGAGTCTTTAGTTTGATTTGCTCGAGGACTAGCAAAGTCTAAGTGTGGGGGAATTTGATAGGTGTAGAATACACCGTATTTACTATATAGTAGTTTATGCTTTCTTTGCTATTTTTCTTGTAAATTATGTATTTTACGCTTGTTTTGAGTTTTGTAGCTACTTTGGAGTCGCACGGAGGAAAAGAAGAATAAATGATCCAAATTGAGCAAAAAAGGGCAAGATTGTCATTTCACAGGAAAACACTATCGGGAGACGAGCCACGGATAAAGGGAAACTCTCTCGGAGGAGTGCTAAATACAGGTCAGCGGAAGTTAAGGGGTAACTACATGTTAGGGGCATCATTCTTGGGTAGCCCTTATCCGAAAATATATGTTTTGTTACACCCAAAGTGGGGTTTTTTCTTGGACTTATCCTCAGGGCGTTTTAAACACCTCAATCATTTACAACCCTAAATTCGAGAGTGTTTCTCTCAAATTATTGCACATCCGATTGGGAAGAAAAGAAGAGCAATTTCCTTGTTCGAGAGAAATGACCATGGTCATCTTTGTTAAATTCCGAGAAATTGAGAGAGGTCGAGAGAACAGAGATGAAGATGGATCAGGTGAATTAATGGGTATGTGGTGGAGATTGAACTGAACATCGATGATTCCAGGACGGGGAAATGGATTCGGTTCGATCTATGAAGCTGAGAATGGTTCTGCTATTCGATTGGAAGGAGGAATTGAGCTTGGTTTTGAGCTGTTACTCATCACAGAGGTGAATTGAAGAAGCAGAGGGTTTTATGGCGTTTTCAGGGTTCGATCTGGAAGATAGCGAGATTGGAGATGGCTCAGATGAATCAAAGATGGGTTCGGTGGCCGCTGTTTAAAGATCGGTGACTGAATTAGAAATTGTTGTTAAGGGCTAACGTCAGGGATTGAAGATGGCGGTGCTGAGTCGATGTTGCAGGAGCAGAGAACACAACGGTTGAGCTGAAAGATTCTGTGTTGCTCGAGAATGGGTGTGGTTCCGATTTGAAGACAGATGCAACAGAGAGGAAATGGGTCTTTGGTTAAGACTCAGGTTCTGAGAATGGGGTTCGTTGGAAACAAATCTAAGATGAATTCAATCGGGGTTCGTGGATAGAAGAAGATGATGTTGTAACTATCTCATGTTGGTGGCGCAGTAGTCAAGACAGTTCGGGCGGAATAGAGAAGCCTAAAGAAGCGAATGTGTTTGAAATGTTAGATGAATGTTAGGCTTCTTAACGTGGATGAAGACACTAAAGATCGGCTCAATTTGGCCTGTGCAAGCCCTATAAACAACCGAAACTCGGCCAATTTTCCCCTCCCGGCGAGTCAACTCGGACCGATCCGAACGATCCGATGACCGATCCCAACCGAGCCCGATGACCGATTCCTGAGCTGAATTAATCAAATCACCCGAGTAAGCAATGACTTCGATTGACTCGAAGTGAGTAAGCCCGATTAGCCAACTCGACTCGACTCATAGCTGACTCGTCTATCTAACTCACTCTCCCTTTGACTGTTGACTGACGGTTGACTAGTTTGACCGTTAGTCTTAACGGTGGACCGGACGGAATATTCCGTCGAATATTCTCTCGACGGAGAAATTTTCAGGCGGCCAGGCAAGGACGTTTCAAGGCCAAATTCCGGCCACAATCCCAGTTTTCCGACGACCAAAAATTCCAGAATTTTCTATGGACCTCTCTCATGGGTGTGAAGACTTGGGCTAGGAATTGGATGGAGAATTGGACTCAAATTTGGAAAGAGAAGGTGGAAGAGAAGAGAAAGACTTGAATTTGGAAGTTGAATTGCAAAAGGAAAAGGATTCTAATCCTTAGAAGATTTGGAGAATTTTGAAGCCTATAAATAGAGAAGTTTTCTACAACTTCTAGACACCTCTCTACACACACAACACTTGTGTTTTTGCTTGCTTTTCTAAGATTTTTCTTTTTAATTACTTGTGTGAATTTGAAACTTCTTCTTTTAATTATTATTATTTGTGTGAATTTCAAAAACATGAGTAGCTAAATTTCTTTTGATTGAGGATGAATTCCTAGTTCTTAACATGATTTGAGTTTTTGTTTTCAAATTCTATCTTGAAGTTTTTCACATAATTATCGTTTGTTTTTACTAATAGGAGTGATCTTAAAGACACTCATGATTGATTGATAGATTGTTTGGGTGGCCAACTAAATTGATTTGTTAATTCGATCTAAAGCTAGTGAAAGTTAGGGGATAAGTAATCGTTCTTTGACTTTTTACATAAGTAGCAAACACGAGACCTTGCGGAGGGATTCCGTGGAGCAATTGTGTGTAGAAACAACGTTAGCAAGTAGACCTTGAGCTAAGAGTCTAACTACTAATATCAACCTAAGAAATTCACAAAACATAATGCATGAGCCAAGTTACATCTAGGTTGAGCTAATTCTAGGTGGCTAGGTGATTAGAATCCGGTAGTCGAGAACTTCCGTGCCCGGTGATATAAGGGATTTAGGGGTTTAGCACTGAGCTAGCTGCTTTACCTACGGTTGGTGATAATTTGTGACTAATAACAAGTAGAAAAGAACATAACTTGATTCATTGTTTCGCAACGAAGAAGGATTCCTTGATCTTCTCTCTCTTATTGTTTTCATCTTTCAACTTTCGATTTTAATTGCTTTCTTTATTTTTATTTTTGCTTTTACACCCCCTTTCGTGACAACTTTTACAACTAAAGATCACTTGCTCCTCGTGGGAAACGAACTTGAATCATGTAGGAGCTGTTTTGGGCCAGCGAGTTGACAAACTCCCTTATGTGATCTACTATGCTAGTAAAACACTTAATGATGCTCAACTGAATTATTCCACAACTGAGAAAGAGTTGCTAGCTGTTGTGTTTGCATTGGATAAGTTTAGATCTTATTTGATAGGGTCTAAAGTCATCATATATTCTGACCATGCTGCATTGAAATATCTTTTGTCTAAAAAAGATGCTAAGGCTAGTCTAATTCGATGGATACTCTTGTTACAAGAGTTTAACCTCGAAATTCGAGATAAGAAAGGGTCAGAAAATGTTGTTGCTGATCACTTGTCTAGGTTGAATGTTGAATCTGTTGATGAATCCGTGCTGATTAGAGAATCATTCCCTGATGAACAATTGATGCTTGTGTCTGAAATGCCATGGTTTGCTGATATTGTGAACTACCTTTCTACAGGTAGAATGCCTTTGCATTGGTCTAAACAAGACCGTTCTAAATTCTTGGCTGAAGTTAAACATTTCCTTTGGGATGACCCATATCTGTTTAAGTACTGCCAAGACCAAATCATTAGGAGATGTGTCCCCACTCCAACAAAGGGACGTCATCTCTTTCTGTCATGACCATGCATGTGGAGGCCACTTTAGTGCCAAGAAAACTGCTGCAAAGATCTTGCGGAGAGCGGTTTCTATTGGCCAACATTGTTTAAGGATAGCCATGCTTTTTTGTTGCTTGTGACCGATGCCAGAAATTAGGAAGTATCTCTAAGAGAAACATGATGCCCTTACAACCCATTTTGATTGTTGAGTTGTTTGATGTGTGGGGTATTGATTTCATGGGTCCATTTCCTAACTCTGAAGGTAAGTTGTACATTCTTGTTGCTGTTGATTATGTCTCTAAGTGGGTAGAGGCCATTGCATCCAAAACAAATGATCATAAAGTTGTTCTTTCTTTTCTTAAGGAAAACATTTTCTCCCGTTTTGGAACACCTAGAGCAATAATCAGTGATGGAGGTAGTCATTTTTGCAATAGACCCTTTGAATCACTTGTGCGTAAGTATAGAATCACTCATAAGGTAGCAACACCTTACCATCCTCAAACCAGTGGCCAAGTAGAAGTTTCTAATAGGGAAATTAAGCATATTCTTGAGAAGACTGTTAATCCTTCTAGGAAAGATTGGTCTTTGCGCTTAAATGATGCTTTGTGGGCCTATAGAACTGCATACAAGACTCCCATTGGGATGTCACCTTACAGACTTGTGTACGGTAAAGCTTGTCATCTACCCGTAGAGTTAGAACACCGTGCATATTGGGCTGTAAAGAAGTTGAATTTTGATCTTCATAAAGCTGGTACCCAAAGAAAACTTCAACTCAATGAGTTAGAAGAATTGAGAAATGATGCATATGATAGTGCCAAATTTTACAAGCAAAGAATGAAAGTGTTTCACGACAAGCGCATTCTGCGCAAGTCCTTCACACCTGGTCAAAAAGTTTTATTGTACAACACTTGTTTGCATTTGTTTCCAGGAAAGTTACGTTCTCGATGGTCGGTCCATTCTTGGTACGCACTGTTTTCCCCCATGGAGCTGTTGAAATCGAAAACCCAGAAACCAGGAACATCTTCAAAGTCAATGGTCAGAGATTGAAACCATTTCTGGAGCATCTTCCACCAGAAGTTGAGACCGTCGACTTGGAAGACCCCATTTATGTGGACTAAACTAGTTCACTTTTGTACATACATATGGACTAAAAATCCATTCTCTTTCCCTTTTCTTTTTCTTTTTGCATAGTTTTTATGTGTGCTAACCAAACTTTTTGTCTTGCGCCCTTGTTGTTTGCTTTCAAAGCATTCACCCTCTATGGTTTAGCAACATCCTCTTGCATCCGGTAATCTCTTCCCTTTTCTCTACTCAACATAGTTCTCATGGTATGTGACTGTTTAAATTCTTATCATCTGTTGACACATTGAGGACAATGTTAGATTTAGGTTTGGGGGTGTGATTTGCATATAGAGTTTTTAGTCTTTTGTTTTTCTCATTGTATATTCACAAAAAAAAAATTAAAATAAAAAATAAAATAAAATTCAAAACTCTTTGTAAATACTTGCATAAAACCTCCAACTTTTAGAGATCTTAGAGTCACTAGCATGCTTCTAGCTATGTTTACATAGAGAATCTGACCGAAATAACTGAACTTGGAAGTACTGGAGAACACAATCGGGTTTCTTAGTTGATTAGAGCGTTAAAGTTGGATTTAACCATGCCGGAGGGCGAATTAGGTGCTGTATAGACATTCGGTAGTAGAATTGTGATCACCCATAGTGGAGACTACCCATTTTTACATCAAGCGAGGCACCAACCTTCAATTTTTGTGACTTTCTAAAAAATCTGTTAGAGTGTGTGTCACAGAATATCGCGACATCAATACTTTGCGAGAATAATAAACGACTACACTGCGAAGGAGTCGCAGGGAAGTAATATAAATGACGCAATGGATGACGACAGTCAAAACATGAGAAAAGTATGAAGACTTGGCGAGATTTAGGAGTGTCGCAAGGAAAAACGTTTATAACACTCGCGATACTTCGCGAATTATTCCCGAAAATAAAGGACAGCTTAGCTGTCATCCACTGTGTATTACCCTATATAAAGGGTTGAGTTAGTCTGTTGTGAAGGAGGATTCTTTTTGAATTGTGAAGCAAGTCATTAGGAGAGAAAATTAAGAGTGATTGTAATTTCTTTAGCTCTGTTCTACATTTCTTTGTAAATCTTTCAAGAAAACAATCAATAAAATATATTGTTATTCATCTTCAAATGGTTTAATTAAGCAAATTCGAGTGAGGGGTGTAGTGTGGGATTTCCGCAACTACATATGCGCTAGAAACAGGAATGAGTAGAAGATCAACCTTGTGAATTGGAAGAATCAGGTGTAACAAGAAAGAAATCTCGAATAATTCTCAACAATTTACTAAAATTGAGAAATGGCTAGAAGAAAGGATGCATCAGAACAACCAACGATTGTAAGGAGAAGTGGGAGATTAGTTGGAGAAAGGAGAAATGAAGTAGGTGAACCATCAAGGATAAATGCAAGAGATAGAGAAGAAGGTCAAATTCAACCACCAATTCAACCACCAATTCAACCAGCACTGAATAGAGTAATCGATTATGATAGAGTGAGCGTGCATACATGGAGATCAGATTCTATGGAAGAAAGAGAAGAAGTGCAACAACTGATGAATAATGGACAAGAAGGGAGAAATCGAGAAGAAATGGGAGAAACAGCTCATAGAAATGAAGAAATTGTAGCATTAGAAACGTTGAGACAAACAATACATGAAGAAAGGCGTCTAGAAGCAGAAGAACGCGCAAATTTAACAAGGCAAAACCATGAATTAAGGATGGAAAATAGGAGGCTGCAAAATAGGAGATCGAGAGGTAATAACAGATCAAGAATCTGCGCAGAAACATTACCTGCAGGAAACGTTAATGAAGAAAATTTGGAAAGAGAACTAAGTTTTGGCGAAGGAGGTCGTGAAGGAAGAGAAGTAGTAGAAGATCGTTATATTCCACATCCTGAAGATCTACAGAATGGTCAAAATGACGGAAATCAAGAAAATAGGCAGCGTCAAGGGCAGAATGATCCAATTAATGAAGAAAATCAGGGAGAAGGAAGAAGAATATTGCTTGGGAGAGAAACACGAAGGAAACAAAAGGAAATTGAAGATGACATTGAAAAACATTATATTGAACAAGCACGTTTATCTCACGAGAGGGAAAGATTGAGAGCAGAAATGGAAGAACAGAATTGGAGGAAGCGGTTCGGCGAGAACAATCATGACAATCGAGAAAGAAGGCGCGAGCAAAATCGCAACAATGGAAATATTAACGAAGAATATGAAAGAGTACAAAGGAGAATTGGTAGACAACCAAGAGGAGAAAATGATAGATACAATGGTGTGCACACTCGCGAACGAGATAAAGGAGAAAATCGCAGAGAAAGAAGAGAAGAGAATGTTGAACAAGAAAACCAAGATAGGCGTGAACGCTGAAGGAGAGAAACAGAGCTAAAAAGACCAATGAATCCGAACATTGAGGTAAATGAACAAATTTTAAGAGAATTGGCGGAGATGAGAGGAATGTTGAATAGTAGAGGAGGTGGAGGAAGAAGACAATTGGATGAGGCAATCGAGGAAGCCGCAAAAACCCCTTTACTTTAGAGGTGCAGTTAGGAGGGATACCCCCAAAATGCAATTTACCAGCGTTAACCAGCATTTTTGATGGTACAACTTGTGCAATACAACACATCAAAGCGTATGTAAGATGTATGTTACAATGGGAAAGTCATGACGCTATATTGTGCAAATATTTCGCATCAAGCTTAACAGGAGAAGCACTGAAGTGGTTTGAAGGTTTACCAAGAAACACCATCACGTCATTCAACCATCTACAAGCTATATTCTTAGGGGCATACATAAGTAATAACTCCTCACGACCAGGAATTGAAGATGTATTTGGGCTAAAACAAAGGGTTGGTGAAAGTTTAAGGCACCTAACTGTGAGATGGAAGACGATGTGTAGCGAGATGGCCGGAAGAGTAGATGAAAGATATCTCATTTTATCATTTATAAACGCTATGTTCGCAACCAACCTGCTATATATTCAAATTTTTAGAGTCAAGAATACAATCACGATGACGGAGCTGCGAGAATTGCAAGAGGAATATATTGCTTTGGAAGAAAGGCAAAATGAGGTGGAGTCGTATCCGATTGCGAATACAAGTTCAAATGCTGCGAATGCAAGTTTGTTACCCAGGTTAATACACACAGTGGCGAGTACCTCGCAAGGACAGCAAGAGAGAGTGATAAATGATGAACAACCAAAGTTAGTAGCCATGGGAAGCCGAGATCAAGAAGAGTTTGAAAGAGAAAGAAACTACTATAACCGTGGTGGCAATAACAAAATTCAGAGACTTGATCATCCGCAAGAAACTTATGGAAGTCAAAGGCAGAATTATCATGGAGGTCAGCGACGTCACAGAGTAGTATGGGAAGAAATCAAGATGCCACCACTGAATACTAGTGTGGAAAAAATATGGGAAGCTATACTCCTGATGGAAAATATACCTGCACCATGGAACATGGGGAGTGAACCACCACCAAGTGATAGAAGTCATGAATTTTGCTCTTACCACCGTTTTCACGGACATTTGACAAATGACTGCAGAAACATAAAAAGAATCATCCTTAGAATGATTGATCAAGGAAAGTTGAATCACTTTCTAAAAAGTGAAGAGAAAGTTCAACAATTGCCACCACCACCATCAAAGGGGAAAGAAACGTTCGTAATAGAAGTTGGATCGAAAGCTAAAAATTTGTTTTGAATGGTGAAGAGGCATAGAGTAACAGGAGCGAAAAGTGTAAGAAATGAGTAATCATCAAAGGGCAATAGCAAAAGCTTGTTAAGGGTAAGAGGAAGAAAAAATAATTGAAAAAGAAATATGCGAGGATCTCGCCATCAAAAATGTATGACAATTTGAGTGAAGAATTGAAAAACAAAACAATGTAAGATTGCGCGATATCTTTGCAGACAAAATGAATGATTGAATGAATTAACAAAAATGAAAGAGTGAGTGAATGGGACGAACCTTTATGGCGTACACCCTAGTTCGCGAATGATATTTCGCAAGAGGCAAATGTAAGACCTAAAGTGCGTCATATAAGGGGGTATCTCTTGACATGGCTCAGGGGAAAGGTTACACCGCCCCTGGAACCTGAGTCATGGAGATTTGGGGCCCATGAAAGCCTATCCTGGAGAGATACCTTGGATTTCCAACTATATATATAAGGTTATACCCTGGTTGGACGCCCGAGGATCTCTTCTTAGGAGTCGATGTATGCTCAAGGCGCCGGGGTACACGGTTGAGCCAAGAGTGCACAGGGCATTTGAAGTGTCTCGGCCATTCTTGGCAAGTCTTGGTATATCTTTCTCGGCCCGAAGAAAACTCCACTTAGGGTGCAGTCTCGTAACCATAAGCCATATAGGTATAAGGGATAAGAGGCTGCGAAAACAACTGGTTGTTGTTAAGACCGGATGGGAGGAGCTAGTCTTGTATGGCCGATGTACGCCTCCTTGAAGGGGCAACCAGGGAGAAGATAAGGGCGGCACCCTCCATTAGGGAGCTGATAAGTGTCAAAAGACGCAAATGTCATGAGACTTTATTTTCGCAAGGAAATTTAGACTTGTCATATTTGTGCAATGATCCTGAAGAGGCAATAATACTGACGCAAGGATAAGGCGAGATCAATGGGTTTTTGCATAAAAGTGCAAAAACGTCCTGCGATTTCGTCGCAAAGACGGCAATGTCATGGGGTTTTACACTCGCAAGAGTATTTAAGCCTGTCACATTGTCGCAAATAAAATGTCCTGCAGAGGCAAAAATACTTAACAAATGATAAGACAAGGTCAATGGGTCATTACATGAAAATGTAAAGACGTCCTGCGATTTTGTCGCAACGAGGGGTGGCGAAATAAGACCTTTAATTAGGAAGGCAAAATAAGACCACACAAAAATGATAAGGCAAGATCAATGGGTTTCTTCATTTGTGAAGACATTCTGCGATCTTGTCGCAATGCGAACTTCAACATAATTAAAAATATAGATATACACAAAATTGAGAAAGCAAATATGCTTACGAAAATGAATAACAGAGGCAAATCTCTCATTTGAAAATGAATAACAGAGGCAAGTATGGGAATGGATAGGATAAAGTTTTGTTATTCATTTCCATATGAGGAATTTATGCATTCATAATACTAGTTAGTCGAATTATAAAAGAGAATTGCTTGATTAATATGTGCAAATAAAGAAAACGAAGATTGAGTTCACATTTGACAATCCAAGAAGAATGAAAGAGTATATATATTACAAGAAGCGAAAGAAGAAAAAGAAGTTATTTCTTTGAAGATTCTTCTTCTTGGTCAGATTCTTCAGTTTCATCATTCTTTTCGCCAGATTCTTCTGCTTCGCTAGCCTCACTATCAGAGACATCCGAGAAAGGCGTATCTTCAGGAATATCATCGTGAAGACAAGGATATGAAATAAGAGGAATGCGGTGATCATAACAACCATTTCAATAGTTTGATTGCGAAACGAACAAAGCGATATTGTTGAAATTTGCCACTTTGTAGCTTGCAATTTGTTTCTTCAACTTAGAATACTTGTTATTGCGAAGAGAAAGGCCTTCTGCGAGTTCCCTTTTTCAAACTCAAGTTCTTCAATCCTTGTTTGAAATCTCTTCTCAGATTCTGCAAAACATATGATAATGAATTAACAACACTATAACAGTACTACAGAGGAAAAGAGCAGTAAAGTATAATAAACAACCTTCTCTGTCAGATATCATATCTTTAACCAAGGCAGTATGCTCGGTATGAAGACTAACATCAACACCTAAATTATTCCTGGCATTATCTAGAACCTTCGCAGCCCAAGCGAACTCATCATCATTATTTATAACAAGAAGCGAACGAACTTGCTCTTCTCGCTCCATAAGTATGGCATTCTGACGAAGGGATTCATCTCGTTCAATTTGTACTTCGAGAAGAGATTTTTGAAATGTTGCTAATGCTGTGCACCCTTATTAGCGAGACGGTCTTTCTCATCTATAAGGCCACTAATTTTCTTCCTTTGAAGCTCGATTTTTCTATGGGAATCAAGATACATTTGTTTAAATCGGTTGGCTAAACCTAAACTAGCTCTATGTTCAATCTCTAAGAGGCGACATTTGGTTCGAAGTTCATTTAATGAAAGAGAATCAATTTTGTTTGATGAGTTACTTAAAGACTCGTTGAGATGGGTGAGAAGAACATCATTATCCATGGGCTCGGGAAATGAATGGAGAAGAATGGCTTCTTCAGAGAGATTATATATGTCTGCGAAAATAATAAATCGAGCAAAGAATAATAGGTGACAAAGTAAAAATGACTTGAAGAATAAAAATTTTATACCATAAAGTTCTTTGGTTAGCGCTTTGAAGAGTAGACATCTTAGTCTTCCGAGAAGCAAATTCGATTTCAATTGTTGAATTCTTTCATCTTTCTTGCGAGACATCGCAATCTCAATTTCTAGTTCTCGAATCTTCTGTTTAAGTTGGAGATTCTTCTTTTCAAAGTTGTCGCGTCTTCTTTCGAGATCTGAGGCAACAACAAAGGAAGCTCTCCCAGACTGTAAAGGAAAATAAAGAAATTGTTAAGATAAAGCTTATAATAGAAATTACGAGAAAGCAAAGGAATATGAATATACCAAAGCAGTGAGAGCATTTAAGTGGCTGGAAGTCAATGTTCGGGAAACTCCGCGAAAAGATTCATTATCCTCTAATAGCGGGGCATCGCAAATATTCGCGAGAGCTTTGCAGGTTGCAGTTAAATGATCATCGCCTAATCCTTGCATAGAATCGGAGAAGATACCGGATAATCTGCGCCATAGCGAGAGGTGACTCGAATGATTTTCCTTCGCAGAGGAAGTACCAACCTCATTTTCACCCTCATCAGAATTTTCATTGGTTTGAGATGAGAGCTGGGTTTTCCGTTTTTTAGAAAGCGGAGCAGAAGACTTGTCCTTGCGAAAAGTAATTTTATCCTTGCCTTTAACCTTCGCAGCTTCAGCCTCTTCAAAGTCAACCTTCGCATACGCATGAAGATAAGAAACAGAGGCAACAATATTGTTTAAAATAACAAAAGAAAATGTTTCTTACTTCATCCGTGAGCGATCGGAGTATCGCCAGGGTACTCGGCTTTGGATCTTCTTTATACTTCTTTCTCATTACGCGATCTAAAATTTTTTGAAAGTTAATAAATAAAAGAGGAAGAAAATGTCGCAAAAGGCGAAATTGAAAAAGGAAATATACCTCTTTCGTCTCCTCGCCACTTAAACTCCCAAGGATGATAATTCGCAAGGTGTGCAGGGAGAACATATGAACCTGCGATGTAAGGTCCACTCAATAACAAAGGAACAACCCACCATTTCTCATCTTTGGAATGACGGGGAGTGCTATTGTTGCCCGAATGCCAATCAATATCTTGCATAAGCGACTTGTCATCGAAAATATTATCTATTCTTTTTTCAATGAGCACCCCAAATGATTTATCATTTCTCATGTTTATTACTGAATAATTCGCAAAGAAATTTTATACAGTATACTTCTCGGCAACTATTTCCAAATTTGCAAATTTAGGATCTCTAACATTAACAGGATATAAAGATCCTTTACCAGCGCCGCGGTTTGCGAATTCAAGCATCAAACGGATGCAGTCGTCACTCAACTGATAAACAGCTCGCGAGAACTTTTCATGAGCAAGGATTTCATAGAATAATGGTATCTCGGGATTATATAAAGGAATGGGAAGTCCTGCGAGGAGTTGACCTAGCGAGACTATGATTTTATGATCATCACATTGATGGTCGAAAAACGATTTTGCGAGAGAGAATAGACGAAGATTTTTGATCAGGAATGGTTGATAAGATGAAACCTTTCTCTTGTAATTTCTTTTGAGTATCTTCAAAAAGGGGTTTATATGTACGACCCAGTGAAGCCATTGATATAGTATGGGAATGAATGGAGAATGGAAGATTGAGAGAAGTGAAGGGGAGGATTACAGTAGCAGAAGCGCAAATTGCGGAGGAAGAAAGTTAAAGGAAAGTTGCAGAGGGAAAATAAAAGAGAAAAAGAGAAGGGAAAGAAAGCTATATATAGAGAAGAGAATCCTCGAGAAAACAAATGCATTTAATGCGAGATGGGACGTGAATGGTCAAGAATAAATGGTTGAAAGAGACGTGTCAAGAAAAGAGTGGAAGAAGAAACACCTGTAATAAATTCCGTACATAAATAAAACGAGTAAAAATGAACAATCGCGAGATAAAGATGAGCAGTTGAGGCATTTTAAAACATTGGTTCTCATGACATTCTCTTCTTCGCAGAGAAGACATGAGAAGAGGCAAGATGTAGGAGCAGAATATCGCGACATCAATACTTTGCGAGAATAATAAACGACTACACTGCGAAGGAGTCGCAGGGAAGTAATATAAATGACGCAATGGATGACGACAGTCAAAACATGAGAAAAGTATGAAGACTTGGCGAGATTTAGGAGTGTCGCAAGGAAAAACGTTTATAACACTCGCGACACTTCGCGAATTATTCCCGAAAATAAAGGACAGCTTAGCTGTCATCCACTGTGTATTACCCTATATAAAGGGTTGAGTTAGTCTGTTGTGAAGGAGGATTCTTTTTGAATTGTGAAGCAAGTCATTAGGAGAGAGAAAATTAAGAGTGATTGTAATTTCTTTAGCTCTGTTCTACATTTCTTTGTAAATCTTTCAAGAAAACAATCAATAAAATATATTGTTACTCATCTTCAAATGGTTTAATTAAGCAAATTCGAGTGAGGGGTGTAGTGTGGGATTTCCTGCAACTACAGTACGTCAATTCCGGGTAGGAATGGTGAGCTACCCAACTTTGCACCACTTTCAGCACTATTTTTGATCTCTTGAGTGCTAATTTTGTCAATCTTGAGGGTGACGTTTAAAGATGAAAACTCCTTCTTGTAGTTCGATTTGCAGTTAGCATCACTCTCTCCCTCTCAACAACATCAACAGATCCATAGAAACACATCATCGTCAGCAAGCGGAGCAACATCAGAATATTTGAAGAAAAGTTGAATAGTCCAAGGTTTACATGCAACAATTCAAAGAAAAGAAGATAAGATGAGAATTAGTGAAGTTTATGAAATCAAGACAATACAAGTTGTAGTTGCAGGAAATCCCACACTACACCCCTCACTAGAATTTACTCAACTAATCCATTTGAAGATGAGTAACTATCTATTTTATTGATTATTTTCTTGAAATGTTTACAAAGGAAGATAGAACAGAGCCAAAGAAATTACAATCACACTAAATTTTCTCTCTCCTAATGACTTGCTTAACAATTCAAAAAGAACTCTCCTCCATCAGACTGATTCAACCCTTTATATAGGGTAGTACACAGTGGATGACAGCTAAGCTGTCCTTTATTTTCGGGAATGCCTTGCGAAATATCGCAAGTGTACATATACCAATTCTCGCGACACTCCTAAATCTCGCTAAGTCTTCACATTCTTCTCATGTTCTGGCTGTCGTCATTCATTGCGTCATTAATTATACTTCCTTGCGACACCTTCGCAATACTGTCGTTTATTAATCTCGCGAGATATTGATGCTGCGATATTCTGATCCTACATCTTGCCTCTTCTCATGTCTTCTCTGCGAAGGAGAGAATGTCATGAGAACCAACCGCGATCATTTATTTTCCACCAAATTTTTTGTCAACAAGGTTCCGTGAATTTAGGAATGACCGTTTACACGTGTCTAAAATTACCCTTTTCTGGGTACTTTTTAATGCTATCCTAGTTACTCTTTTCCTGTCTATTTAAAGGAGAATTCACTATCCAATTTCTCTTTTCTTTTACTTCATCTTCTTCATTGTCTCGCAACTTTTTTCAACTCTTTCTCTTCATCACCTCCTTTATCATTTCTCCACTATCATTCTTCTCTCTTTTGTTTCTATGGCTTCAAGGTTTGTGAATTTTGCTTGAATTTGATCATTTTGTGATTGATCTTTCCTGATAAAGTTGTTTTATTAAATCTCGCTCCTTTTTTAATGACTTTCCTGCCATTTTTATTTTAGCAAGAACAAATCTAACACCAAGTTCACCGTTGAAAACCCTAATATTCCCACGGGCTCGCAACCGAAATCCTTTGCTTCTAAGAGAAAGACTGCGAATAACAAGGTATTTAAGAAACATTTACTCTTTTAATAACAATATTGTTGCCTCTGTTTCTTATTTAACTTGTAATTCGCAGGATGACAAAAATGCTGATATATCTCCCAAGAAACCTCGCCATTTTAAACCTCCTGTCGCACCTCTCTTTGTTTCTTTTCCTGGGTTCAAACTTACTACTTCTCCCACAGCATCTTCGAAGGGAAATTCATCTTCTCTGGCGACGTCTTCGCAAGATAAACCAATTCCTTCTTCTCAGGACAACCCACCTCCTCTTGCGATGATCTCGCATGATAAACTAGTCCCTGAATTTTCCGTTAATGAAATTCTTCAAAATGAACCCCTCTCCACTTTTACTCTTAATACCTCTATCTCATCTCCCCTTGTTGATCAAGTTCCTTCGACTGGCATTCTTATGACTAAGGACGACCCAACTTTTGCCTCTTCCTCCATCATTTCCTCTTCCTCTGAATCTATCTCTCTTACTAAAGAAAACTTGGAAGGGATAGATATAGCTTTTAAAGTTTTATCGGCTACCATGAATGATGTTAAGAAAATTTCCACTGATCCTATCAGATCTAGTGTTTATGAATCTTTGAGTAAGTATTTTGGTTCTGATACAATGTCGCGAGCATCCTTGGAACAAGAAATTAAGACCTTGAAGAATAGCCTTCATTATACTTCGCTGGATCGTGACAATCTTCGCAGGAAGAATGAAGAACTAAAAGGTATCATTTCCTCCCCGCCCCACCTTTTTTTTTTTTTTTTGAAGACTTTGTTCGCCTTTCAAGCTTTGAATCAGAAACGTAAAATGGAGATATATCAAGTGGAATCTATCGTGGAAGAAACTCGAACGGAAAGAGATGCTTGGATGGAGCAATATAACAGATTAGATAACCTCCATACATATTCTCATTGACCCAGATAAATAATCTTACCCAAGAAAATGCCTACTTAGTCAACAAGAATTATTAAGTAACGAATTGTCGCATCTCTCATATTCTTTGACTAAATCTAATTTGGAGTTGGAAACCTTATCCGATGAAAATGGAACTTTGTCCCAAGAGAAGCGAGCTTTGTTGGATAAGGTGGCTATATCCTCGCAACAACTTGATGTTTGTCGAAAAGCACTGAATGAGTAAGAACAATCTATCTGCTCATTGAAAAATAAACTCAAAGAAACCACTACCGAAAGAGATAAGCTTATTCAGGGTAGAATAACCTAAGTGTGAAAACAAACCACTCAAGGATGAATATACCAAGTTAAAAGAATCTCATTCCTCCCTTGCGAAGGAAAATAATTTATCGATTTCTAATGAAAAAAGCTTGCGTTCTCGGTTAAAAGGTCTTGTCGGTGATGGTTTTGATAATGCCATGGATCATTTGGAGAATAGTTGCTTGGCCCTGACCCAACATCTTATCTCGCAAAAGGAAGGTAGTCATAAAATTTGACTGCCTCATCCGACGTTTTCCTTTTCTAATTTCTTACATTACTTTTTATTTTTAACCCTGCTGTTATCCTATGTTTTCGCAGAATCTGAGAAAGATTTTCGCACTTCTCTGTCTACTTTGGAATCCTCCCATGCCAAGATTCGCAAGGAAAATACAACACTTGTCACTACTCTTGCCCATTCTCGTGATCGTGCCGCAAGAAGGTTTAATTATCTTAGCCATCTTAAAGATATCCAAAGTAGGAATCAACAGAAGGCACTTCTTCGTCAATTTCATCCCAAAGCTGAAGTTTTTGTGAATGAGATCTTACTTTCTAAATCCCTTTAACCTGTCTCTATCGAACCTTTGGAAGTTGAAGATGATGAAGTTCCTAATTATCCTGATAGTGATTACGATTATGAAAGTTGCGAAGATATCGCGAACAATGAAATTGTCGATAAGAATCTTTATGAAAAATCTTCTGATGAAAATCCTCCAATTGGCGAAGATGAAGCTGAGAATCCAAATGAAAAACTTCTGATGGAAATCCTCCAACTGGCGAATGTGAAACTGATAAAATTGTTGAAGAAAATTTATCATCTCCTGTTGCCGAGAATGCCGATGTAGATGTAGAAAATTAAGCTACTCCTGCAATTTTATATCTTCCAGTCTCTTTTTCTGTATGACTTTTTGTATGAGATGCTTTTCAATTTTTGTTGAAGTACTCTTTTTGATTGGAAAGACTAAGTCCCTTGATGAATAATCCCTTATTTTCTCTTTCTATCTCATTTTAGATTTGCAATTTTAATCTCGCAAGCGTGTTCGCTTACCTTTATTTATGTTGAAATTTATCATTGCGACAAGATCGCAGGATATCTTCACGAATGAAGAAATCTATTGATCTTGTCTTATCATTGATTGTGTGGTCTTATTTTGCCTTCCTAATTAAAGGTCTTATTTCGCCACCCCTCGCTGCGACAAAATCGCAGGACGTCTTTACATTTTCATGTAATGACCCATTGACCTTGTCTTATCATTTATTAAGTATTTTTGTCTCTACAGGATATTTTATTCGCGACAATATGACAGGTTTAAATATTCTTGCGAATGTAAAATCCTATGACATTGCCGTCTTCGCGACGAAATCGCAGGACGTCTTTACATTTTCACGCAAAAACCCATTGATCTCGTCTTATCCTTGCGTTAGTATTATTGCCTCTACAGGATCATCGCACAAATATGACAAGCCTGAATTTCCTTACGAAAATAAAGCCTCATGACATTTGCGTCTTTTGACACTTATCAGCTCCTTAATGGAGGGTGCCGCCCTTATCTTCTCCCTGGTTGCCCTTCAAGGAGGCGTACATCGGCCATACAAGACTAGCTCCTCCCATCCGGTCTTAACAACAACCGGTTGTTTTAATGACCTCTTATCCCTTATACCTATATGGTTTATGGTTACGAGACTGCACCCTAAGTGGAGTTTTCTTCGGGCCGAGTGCGGCATATACCAAGACTTGCCAAGAATGGCCGAGACACTTCAAATGCCCTGGCACTCTTGGCTCAAACGTGTACCCGGCGCCTTGAGCATACACTCGACTCCTTGGAAGAGACCCTCGGGCGTCCAACCGGGGTATAACCTTATATATATAGTTGGAAATCCAAGGTATCTCTCCGGATAGGCTTTCATGGGCCCCAAATCTCCATGACTCGAGGTTCCGGGAGCGGTGTAACCTTTCCCCGAGCCATGTCAAGAGATACCCCCTATATGACGCACTTTAGGTCTTACATTTGCCTCTTGCGAAATATCATTCGCGAACTAGGGTGTACGCCATAAAGGTTCGTCCCATTCACTCACTCATTCATTTTGTCAATTCATTCAATCACTCATTTTTGATAATGTATTATTTGTGAGACATTCGCATAATCTTTCTCTATTTTATTCAACTTCGCAATCATTCTGTCGCAAAAACATTTCATCCAAATTCATTTCATTTCCTCCATCTTTTATGGGTAATACTTCTTGAGATACAACCTATTCCATGGTCTATCCAATCTTTGTCCTACATCTCTCCCTTCAGGATCCATTAATCTATATGCCCCTGTGCCAACTATTTCCTTAATGATATAAGGTCCATCCCATTTTCTTGCCAACTTACCACCACTTTCACGCTGATATATTGGTGTCTCTCGCAGCACCATATCTCCTGGTTGAAATTCACGTATCTTGACACGTTTGTTATATTCTCTGGCCAATCTTCGCTGATAATTCTCCATATGTTGTAGCTCTCTCTCTCTTTTTTCTTCTAATTCATCTAATTTGATTAAAATGTTACCCGCACTAAGATTTTTCTCCCAAGCTTCTTTCTTTGTTGTTGGAATCATAACTTCTGTCGGGAGTACAGCTTCAACCCCATATGTTAAACAAAAAGGTGACATGCCTGTAGCTTCTCTTCTAGTTGTATTATAAGCCCATACTGCATTGGGCACTTGCTCGCACCATCCTTTATTGTATCCTTCTAACTTCTTCTTCAATATGTCTGCAATTGTTTTATTTGTCGCTTCTGCCTGGCCATTAGCCTGCGGGTATAGAGGAGTTGATTTTCCACATCGTATCTGAAATGCATTAAGCAGCAATTCTATATTTTGTCCTTCAAACTGTTTCCCATTGTCAGATACCAACTGTGCTGGAATCCCAAATCTGCATATAATGTTCTCAAATATGAAAGTAAAAACATCTTTATCGCGAATGTGTTGTACCTCTTTCACCTCTGCCCATTTTGTGAAATAATCAGTAGCGACAATTAGATATCTTCTCTGTCTGTCCTGGTAGGAATGGTCCCACAATATCTAAGCCCCATTTTCCAAAAGGCCACACACTTGTTGAAGAATTTAATGGCGCTCCCGGTGCATGTATCTTCTTCCCATGTCTTTGGCAATCTTAAACGCCTTGATATTTGTTTCGCGTCCTCATGCATATACGGCCCGAGTAATACCCCGTATTTTTGCTTTATGTGCTAAAGATCTTCCACCACTATGATTACCAAAGATCCCCGCTATGCAACATCTTCAATGTGGTTTCTCCTTCCTTCCTTGTTACACATCTGGATGAAGGTCCATTAAAAGATCGTCGGTATAGTACTCCATCTCTTAATTCATAATTTGTTGCACGGCTTTTTAATTTGTGTGCCTCTAATCTATTTCTTGGTGTTTCCCCTTTCATCAGTATGCATGAAGTTCTCGCTCTCAATCTTCTTCGCAAAGTGTTTGTGTTCCATCTTCTATTAGCATTACATCTGTTTCTGCTCTTCTTCTTTATTAATTGATGGTGTTAAAAGTGTTTGTATTTTTATATTTCTCGCAATCGGATTTGTCATCATACTTGATATAAAGGCAAAAGCATCTCATGAGTCTATTGTTTCTCCTTGATATATGTCTCCATTTTATTTTCGGTATCTGCACCGACAGCTCGTCAACAAGTTTCTTGTACTTTTGCAAAGATGGTTCATTTGTAGTATACTCTTCTTTTATTTGGCGAATAGCCAATTGCGAATCACTGGTAATCCTCACATTTTCCAATTTCATTTCTATTGCGAATCGCAAAGCATGTATTATAGCTTCATATTCTGTTTCATTATTGGTTGATGCAAACTCCAATCTGAAAGAAAAAGCTATTTTATTGCCTTCTGGCGATATCACAACAATTCCAACCCCATTACCTTCTCCATTGGATGACCCATCTACTAATATTTCCCATCTATTTGGCTCAGTTAACAAGTCTTTTGGATCTCCATGTTCCTCTTCTACATCCATCATTTCTTCCACTGGTTCATCCTCTTCCAAAGGAAATTCTGCTAGAAAGTCTGCGACAACTTGTGATTTTGGTGAAGATAATATTTCGTATTTGATCTTGCAATGACTTATTTGAGCATTCCATCTCTCAACTCTTCCCGATCTTTTTGAATTTTTCATTACTGATTCGATTGGTATTTTTGTCACTACCTTAATAATGTGCGCTTGAAAGTATATGCGAAGCTTAAATGTTGTGTAAACTAATGCCAAGATTAGTTTTTCAATTTTTGAATAATTCCTTTCTGCGGCATTGAAAGTTTTGCTGATGTAATAGATTGGTTTCTCTACCCCTGCATCCATTCGCAGTAATACTGCACTTAATGCATGCGAGGTCGTCGCAAGATAGATCAATAATTCTTCTCCTGGTTCTGCTTTTTGCAAAATTGATATGTCCATTAAATGTTCCTTTATTCCTTGTAAGGCTTTCTCACACTTATCTGTCCATCTAAACTTTGATCCCTTTTTGAGGATGTTGAAAAAGTGCTTGCATTTATCAGATGATCGCGAGATGAACCTTCCTAGCGATGCTAGTAACCCATTTAACTTCTGAACATCTTTTACTGTCGCAGGTGTTGGCATATCGCGAACTGCTTGTACTTTCTCTGGGTCGACTTGGATTCCCTCTTTTGATACAATGTAACCTAAAAAATTTCCCGATGCAACTCCAAAGGTGCATTTTTCTGGATTTACTTTGATGTTGAAATGTCTCATTTGTTCAAAAATTTCTTTCAGATCCTGTATATGGTCTTTTGCTTTCTTACTTTTTATTAACATATCATCTACATATACCTCTAATGTTTTGTGTGTCCATCTCGCGAACACCTTTTCTACCATCCTTTGGTATGTTGCTCCGGCATTTCGCAAACCAAACGGAATTTTTGTATAACAGTATAATCCTCTTGGGGCGAAGAAAGCAGTATGTTCTTGATCTTCTTCGGCGAGAGGAATTTGATTGTAACCTTTATATCCATCAAGAGATGATATCCTTTCATTTCCTGCCGCTGCTTCAACCAATTGCGGAATATCTGGTAACGGGAAACTATCTTTAGGACAAGTTTTGTTTAGATCGGTAAAATCTATACAAATTCTTATCCCTTTTTTCTTCTTTGGGACTATAACCATATTTGCTATCCACTCGAGATATTTTGCTTGTTTAATGATTCCTGCATCTAGCATTTTCTGCAATTCTTCTTCTATTTGAGGATGATATCTTTGTTGCGATCTTTCTAATTCTTTGTTTGAATGGTCTTACATTTCACAATTTCCAATTTATGGCAAGCCATAGATGGATCTATACCAGGCATTTCATCCATATCCCACGCGAAAATATCTTTATAATCTCGCAGCAAATCAATAGTTCTTCTTTCTTCATCTACTTCCATTTTAGTCCCAATTTTTAACATCTTGGGTTCTTCTTCAGTTCCAATATTCACTTCTTTTGTTTGTTTTGATGCGATATAGCTAGCTTTCGGTTCTCCCATAGGGGTTGGTCCTTTCATTTCCTTATCCTGCGAGATTGCGCTAGGTATCCCTTTTCCTTCTTTTGCTCTTACCATGTAAATTTTAAACTCTTCTTCTTTCTTAGCTGCTTTTACCATCTTCTTGCGATCTCTTCGTTTCTTCACTTGTTCTTCATAATACTTCACTTCGATTTGATGATATATTCTTCCTTTATCAGTATCCCCTCTGATTTCACAAATTCCAGTCGGCATAGGAAATTTAATACACTGATGAAACGTTGACGCCTTTCTGACCTTAATTGCATGTACCCATGGTCTCCCTAACAACACGTTGTACGGCGATTCCATATCCACTATACTTAATGTCACCTGTGTTTCAATTTCTCCAAGAAGAATTCGTAATTTTACCTCTCCTTTAGGTTTTGTTATGGATTTACCAAAACCATGGATATAATACTGTAATCATTTCTTCATCTTTATATCCTAATTTTTTATAAGTATGGTAAAACATGATACTCACCAAACTCCCTGTATCCACCAAAGTTATATTTACTGCCCATTCTTCCGCTGCTTTTGCCGGTTCTTCTCCATTTTTGCATGCATTTATTGTGATCACTAACGGGGATGTATGACTCAAACCCTCTTTAGGTACCTCTGCTTTTTATGAATGTTATTTTTACGCTTTTCCCACTCTTTCAAAGACGATGTCTTCTCCCCATCTATAATCTTCTTCCCTTCAAAATCTCGTTTATATATTCTTCCTCTAATGTTTTCATGAAATTCATTAATCATTGCTTTTGTAATTGTACTGTACTCCGTATTTTCATCATATTCCTTGTTTTTTAACTTCTCTACTTCATCTGATTTAACATTTTTCTCTCTCATTTTCTTGATTCGGATAATTTTAATTGCAATCTTTTATCTTCAATCCTGTTTCAGTCCCTGTTTCTAGCGCATATGTAGTTGCAGGAAATCCCACACTACACCCCTCACTAGAATTTACTCAACTAATCCATTTGAAGATGAATAACTATCTATTTTATTGATTATTTTCTTGAAATGTTTACAAAGGAAGATAGAACATAGCCAAAGAAATTACAATCACACTAAATTTTCTCTCTCCTAATGACTTGCTTAACAATTCAAAAAGAACTCTCCTCCATTAGACTGACTCAACCCTTTATATAGGGTAGTACACAGTGGATGACAGCTAAGCTGTCCTTTATTTTCGGGAATGCCTTGCGAAATATCGCAAGTGTACATATACCAATTCTCGCGACACTCCTAAATCTCGCTGAGTCTTCACATTCTTCTCATGTTCTGGCTGTCGTCATTCATTGCGTCATTAATTATACTTCCTTGCGACACCTTCGCAATACTGTCGTTTATTAATCTCGCGAGATATTGATGCTGCGATATTCTGATCCTACACAAGTTGTGGAAAATTGAGTTTTATTGTTATTTTCATCTCATGTCAAAAAAAAAAAAAAAAAAAAAAATTGTCAAGTTTTTGTGAAATTCAGAAGTTCATCATCAACAGTTGGAGACCGAAGACCGAAGATTGAAGACGTTTCTATGGATGCTGAGAGAGTAATGTTAATTGCCGATCGGGTGAGAAGGTAAGTGAGTACTCCCATCCTTGCTAATGGTTGATTTCCTTTCTTAGAGATCATCGAAAAAGATTCTTTTTGTCCACAACTCGTGGAGTCTCCAGAAATTATTTCGGAAGGTTATCCTTCTCATCTTCAACGTGTGCAGGATTTCTCTCTTTATTCCTGCCTGCACACATGAGAGACTAAAAAAGCGGTCTTTTGAGTGCAATTATCATAAAACCCTATTGGTGAGGCAGAAGTCGAGGCTTGTGATCACTCTCGAACCCGAATTCTTTCATATGGTATGGTTACTTCTCGCTCAACTCTTAAGGATGAGAATGCGTTCTTTGGTAGTTCTAACTTCGTGTTACTAGCATGCGAAACTATATGTCCTCATAGCTCCTTGGATGCTTGAGACTCTTTTACGCTCCGAAGTTGGAGAAGGTTTTGTGGGTACACCTCGGTAAACCCTCACGAGACTACAACTCGTCCACTAGGGACACCTAGGGGTTTAAAGGCTTAGTGCATACGCTAAATGCATTCGAGAGACCAACGACAAGTGGTATAGTTAGGATTTCTTAATTTCTTTTCACTTGAGGACAAGTAAAATTCAGGTTTGGGGGTATTTGATGAGTGCCAAATATTGCATATTTCTACATCTTTTTATTGGCATTTAACTCATCTTTTGTGCTCAGAAATCAGATATTATCCCAAATTCTGTATTTTCTCTGTTTTCAAGAATAAATACTTGTACTAATTAATTTTGTGTTTTTAGGTAGTAAATAAAGCTCGGAGAAATTAAGGAGCCAAAAGAGCAAAAAATTGGAGACGAGCGTCTATGGAGCAGAAAGCCACAGCCCGCGTGCGCATCAGTGCAACCCAACAAGAAGCAACCCATTTACAAGACATGGGCTTGAGCAATCCAAGACCCGGCCCATAACTCGAGTCCAAGCCCGATTCATCCTGAGCCGTTGAGATTTCTATCGCCACATCCAACGGTCGCTCCGTCCCTCTCATCATCACTCGATGCATCCGCCCAACACCACATCCACCTACCTTTTTCTTCCCATCGACCCAGCCATAGCCAAACAATCCCTTCACCCTCATGGTAGGTTTCTAAAGATGGTTTTCCTACGTGTTAAACTGCAAGTGCACAGTGCCTTTGGAGGCAGTGGCAAGCACAGGTCGAACCACAGAGAAATGGAGTGTGTGTGAATGATCAAAAGGCTTCTTAACTGATTTCAGGGAAGGTGGCACAAATATATGGTTTGTTTAGTGTCTTTACGACAAGATGGAGGTTGTAACAATGATAACAAGATGAAATACAATTATAGAGATTACAGGCACTAGGATTATCAAATCCACCACTAATTCATGTTATGGGATTCAACTAGTTTGAGTGTTTTGTTCCTGTGACAGACAAGGATAATGTGTCAAGTTAATCACTCATCTAAGGAGTTTCACCAAGTGATACTTCAATTATCAGCTAAAGTACTAACCCAGAGCACTAATTGTCTAGTTAAGCACAACTAGTCAAGGAAATTAGCAACTATCTCTAAGGCTTGAGATGAAGCACAAACAACACAGTTTTAGCCTAACTACAATGGATACAAGGCATTCATTGTGAGAGCAAAGTGTTGTAATGCTAGAATTGAAGATATCTTATAAATTAAGCATGCAAAAACAACTTCAAACACAGTTGAACCACATAACTGAGAATCAGGGTTTCATTTAAATCCTAGCAGATTAAATTAGAACATCACAAACATCATGAAAACAGATTAAAATTGAAATGTAAACTAAACCCTAAAAACAGACTGTTTTCTCTCACATCAAGAACATCAGTTTATATCTCCCAAAACACTCAAATTAGCAATAAGATAACGACCCAAACCTCTTTCCTCCCTTACTTCATCTCTGAATCGACCATGCAGGGGTTGTTCAACAAAACCCTAGTTTCAACCATCTCAACCCTAGCTTCTAGGGTATGGGAGAAGCTATAGATGGAGATGGGTGAACCGAGAGTGGCGGAGAAGGTGGCTGATGGAGTGGTTGAGACTGTCAGGAGATGGAGGTGGTAGTGATGGCTCTGGTAAGGTCGGGGGAAGAGGAGGTATGGTGGTTTCTCTGAACTGGTGTCGGGGGAGAAGAAAGAGAAGATGGAGGAGAAAATGGTTTTGGTCGATAGGGTATAGGTGTAGGTGGGTTTTGTTGTGAAGGTGCACATCGAGTGTTGATGGGAATGACGGAGCGAGCATTGGATGCGGATGGGCGAGATCTGAACGGCTCAAATGGTGCGGGCTCGGATCCGGGTCGTGGGTAGCTCGAGCCCATGTCTTGTAAATGGGTTGCTCCTTGTTGGGTTGCAACTGATGCGCGCGGGCTTTGGCTTTCCGCTCCATAGACGCTCGTCTCCAATTTTCTGCTCTTTTGGCTCCTCAATTTCTCCGAGCTTTATTTATTATCTAAAAACACAAAATTAATTAGTACAAATATTTATTCTTGAAAACAAAGAAAATACAGAATCTGGGATAATATCTGATTTCTGAGCACAAAAGATGAGTTAAATGCCAATAAATAGATATAGAAATATGCAATATTTGGCACTCATCAAATACCCCCAAACCTGAATTTTACTTGTCCTCAAGTGAAACAAATTAAGAAATCCTAACTATACCACTTTGTCGCTGGTCTCTCGAATGCATTTAGCGCATGCACTAAGCCTTTAAACCCCTAGGTGTCCCTAGTGGACGAGTTGTAGTCTCGTGAGGGTTTACCGTAGGTGTACCCACAAAACCTTCTCCAACTTCGTAGAGTGTAAAAGAGTCTCAAGCATCCAAGGAGCTATGAGGACATAGAGTTTCGCATGCTAGTAACAAGAAGTTAGAACTACCAAAGAACGCATTCTCATCCTTAAGTGCTTTGAGCGAGAAGTAACCATACCATATGAAAGAATTCGGATTCGATTGTGATCATAAACCTCGACTTCGCCTCACCATTAGGGTTTTATGATAATTGCACTCAAAAAGATCGCTTTTTTAGTCTCTCATGTGTGCAGCAGAATAAAGAGAGAAATCCTGCACACGTTGAAGGTAAGAAGGATAACCTTCCGAAATAATTTACGGAGACTCCACGAAGTGTGGACAAAAAGAATCTTTTTTCGATGATCTCTAAGAAAGGAAATCAACCATTAGCAAGGATGGGAGTACTCACTTACCTTCTCACCCGATCGGCAATTAATATCACTCTCTCTCAGCATTCATAGAAACGTCTTCAATCTTCGGTCTTCAATAGCTGATGATGAACTTTTGAACTTCACAAAAACTTGACAAACATTTTTTTTTTATTTTTTTTTTTAACATAAATTACATGAAAATAACAACAATGAAACTACTAACTCAATTTTTTTTTTTTTTTTTTTTTTTTGGACATACATGAAATGAAAATAACAATAAAACAATAAAACTTGTATTGTCTTGATTTCATAAACTTCACTAATTCTCATCCTTTTTTCTTTTCTTTTCTTTGTTGCACGTAAACCTTGGACTATTTCAACTTTTCTTTAAATATTCTGATGATGCTCCGCTTGCTGACGATGATGTGTTTCTATGAATCTGTTGATGTTGTTGAGAGGGAGAGAGAGTGATGCTAACTGCAAATCGATATTTAGAAGGAGTTTTCATCTTTAAACGTCACCCTCATGATTGACAAAATTAGCACTCAAGAGATCAAAAATAGTGCTGAAAGTGGTGCGAAGTTGGGTAGCTCACCATTCCTACCCAAAATTGACGTACGGTGACACACACTCTAATAGATTTTTTAGAAAGTCACAAAAATGAAGGTTGGTGCCTCGCTTGATGTAAAATGGGTAGTCTCCACTATGGGTGATCACAATTCTACTACCGAATATCTAAACAAAGACCTAATTTGCCCTCCTAAGCATGGTTAAATCCAACTTTAACGCTCTAATCAACTAAGAAACCCGATTGTGTTCTCCAGTACTTCCAAGTTCTGTTATTTCGGTCAGACTCTCTATGTAAACATAGCTAGAAGCATGCTAGTGACTCTAAGATCTCTAAAAGTTGGAGGTTTTTATGCAAGTATTTACAAAGAGTTTTTTTTTTTTTTTTTTTTTTGAAATAAAAGACTAAAAACTCTATATGCAAATGCACCCCCAAACCTAAATCAAACATTGTCCTCAATGTGTCAACAGATAATAAGAATTCAAAAAGTCACATACCAAGAGAACTATGTTGAGTAGAGAAAAGGGAAGAGATTACCGGATGTACAAGGATGTTCCTAAACCAAAGGAGGATGAATGCTTTGAAAGCAAACAACCAGAGCGCAAGACAAAAAGGTTGGTTAGCACAAATAAGAACTATGCAAAAAGAAAAAATAAAAGGGAAAGAGAATCGATTGTTAGTCCATATGTATGTACACAAGTGAACTAGTTTAGTCCACATAGATGGGGTCTTCCAAGTCTACGGTCTCAACTTCTGGTGGAAGATGCTCCAGAAATGGTTTCAATCTTTGACCATTGACCTTGAAAATGTTCTTGGTTGTGGGTTTTCAATTTCAACAGCTCCATGGGGGAAAACGGTACGTACCAAGAATGGTCTTGACCATCTAGAACGTAACTTCCCTGGAAACAAATGCAAACGAGTGTTGTACAATAAAACTTTTTGGCCTGGTGTGAGGGACTTGCGCAGAATGCGCTTGTCGTGAAACACTTGCATTCTTTGTTTGTACGTTTTGGCACTATCATATGCATCATTTCTCAATTCTTCTAATTCATTGAGTTGAAGTTTTCTTTGGGTTCCAGCTTTATCAAGATCAAAATTCAATTTCTTCACAGCCCAATATGCACGGTGTTCTAACTCTACAGGGAGATGACATGCTTTACCGTACACAAGTCTGTAAGGAGACATCCCAATGGGAGTCTTGTATGCAGTTCTATAGGCCCATAAAGCACCATTTAAGCGCAAAGACCAATCTTTCCTAGAAGGATTGACAGTCTTCTCAAGGATATGCTTAATTTCCCTATTAGAAACTTCTACTTGGCCACTGGTTTGAGGATGGTAAGGTGTTGCGACCTTATGAGTGATTCCATACTTGCGCACTAGTGATTCAAAAGGTCTATTGCAAAAATGACTACCTCCATCACTGATTATTGCTCTAGGGGTTCCAAAACGGGAGAAAATGTTTTCCTTAAGAAAAGAAAGAACAACTTTATGGTCGTTGGTTTTGGATGCAATGGCCTCTACCCACTTAGAGACATAATCAACAGCAACAAGAATGTATAACTTACCTTCAGAGTTAGGAAATGGACCCATGAAATCAATACCCCAAACATCAAACAACTCAACAATCAAAATGGGTTGTAAGGGCATCATGTTTCTTCTAGAGATACTTCCTAATTTCTCGCATCGGTCACAAGCAACACAAAAAGCATGGCAATCCTTAAACAAGTTGGCCAATAGAAACCGCTTTGCAAGATCTTTGCAGCAGTTTTCTTGGCACTAAAGTGGCCTCCACATGCATGGTCATGACAGAAAGAGATGACGTCCCTTTGTTCGAATGGGGACACATCTCCTAATGATTTGGTCTTGGCAAGTACTTAAACAAATATGGGTCATCCCAAAGGAAATGTTTAACTTCAGCCAAGAACTTAGAACGGTCTTGTTTAGACCAATGCAAGGGCATTCTACCTCGTAGCAAGGTAGTTCATAATATCGCAAACCATGGCATTTCAGACACAAGCATCAATTGCTCATCGGGGAATGATTCCCTAATTAGCACAGATTCATCAAAATTCATTCAACATTCAACCTAGACAAGTGATCGGCAACAACATTTTCGACCCTTTCTTATCTCGAATTTCGAGGTTAAACTCTTGTAGCAAGAGTATCCATCGAATTAGACGAGCCTTAGCATCTTTTTTAGACAAAAGATATCTCAATGCAAAGATGGTCGAATAAATGATGACCTTAGACCCTATCAAATAAGATCTAAACTTATCTAATGCAAACACAACAGCTAGCATCTCTTTCTCAGTAGTGGAATAATTCAATTGAGCATCATTAAGTGTTTTACTAGCATACTAGATCACATAAGGAAGTTTGTCTACTCGCTGGCCCAAAACAGCTCCTACAGCATAGTCAGACGCATCACACATAATCTCAAATGGTAATGACCAAATGGTGGTCCGACTATAGGGGCGAGATGTAAGGAGAGCCTTCAGTTTGCTCCCATGCTTCCTTACAAGCATCATCAAAGACAAATGCAACATCTTTTGCAAGAAGATTGCACAAAGGTCGTGAAATTTTACTAAAGTCTTTGATGAATCGGCGGTAAAAACCCGCATGGCCTAGAAATGATCTGATGTCCCTCACAGAACGAGGTTGAGGCAAGTGTTGAATGAGATCTACCTTGGCTTTGTCTACTTCTATGCCTTTTTCCGAGATAATATGCCCTAAAACAATGCCTGAGTTAACCATGAAATGACATTTTTCCCAATTCAAAACCAAATTCTTCTCCTTACACCTAATCAGCACACAAGTGAGGTGATGCAAACACTTATCAAAAGAAGACCCAAACACAGAAAAATCATCCATAAAAATCTCAAGAAACTTATCTACCATGTCGGAAAATATGCTCATCATGCAACGTTGAAAAGTAGCGGGTGCATTGCACAACCCGAAAGGCATACGACGGTAAGCAAATGTTCCATAAGGACATGTAAATGTGGTCTTTTGTTGGTCTTCGGGTGCTATGTGAATTTGGTTATATCCCGAATAGCCATCTAAGAAGCAATAGTGACTATGCTTCGCCAACCTTTCTAGCATTTGGTCAATGAAGGGAAGGGGAAAATGGTCTTTCTTTGTTACTGTGTTCAGTTTTCTATAATCAATACAAACTCGCCACCCTGTGTTCACACGGGTGGGGACAAGCTCATTTTTCTCATTTTGAACTACAGTAATGCCAGACTTTTTGGGTACCACCTGAATGGGGCTGACCCACTGGCTATCTAGAACTGGGTAAATGATACCCGCATCAAGCAGTTTCAGAATCTCACCCTTGACAACATCTCTCATGTTGGGGTTAAGTCTCCTTTGCATTTCCCTAGATGGTTTAGCGTTCTCCTCAAGGTTTATGTGATGCATGCAAATTGTGGGACTTATACCCTTAAGATCGGAGATGGTCCAACCTAAAGCTCCTTTATGTTCTTTAAGTACTTCTAAAAGTTGACTTTCCTGTTCCGTGTCTAAACATGATGCAATAATCACAGGTAAAGTATCAGAAGGACCTAAGAAAGCATACTTCAAAGTATCAGGTAATGGTTTCAAATCAAGCTTAGGTGGTGTATCAAGAGGTGGGGAAGATTTGGAATCAGAGAGTGGAAGTGGTTCCACTGCATTCTGCCATTTAGCAATATCCATGGGTGGCACAGACTCTAGCAAAGAGTGGACTTCACTAATGTACTCAGAATTGAAGAGATCTAAGTCAAAATTATCTAAACATGCTTGCACAGGGTCCACAGATAAGATGTCAGACAATGAGTCTTGAATCAGACTCTCAATCATGTTAACCTCGTGCAATTCATCATCATCACACTCTATGGGTTGTTGATTCACACGAAAGACATTCAGTTCTACATTCATGTTGCCAAAAGACAAATTCAATATCCCGCTACGACAATTTATGATAGCGTTTGACGTTGCCAAGAAGGGACGTCCTAAGATAACGGGAATATGATTTTCAGGATTTTGCACAGGTTGAGTATCTAACACAATGAAGTCTACATGGAAATAAAATTTATCAACCTTGATTAGCACATCTTCAACGATTCCCCGAGGGATTTTCACAGATCTGTCCGCTAATTGTAGCGTGACAGGGGTAGGTTGCAATTCCCAAGACCTAACCGCACATACACGAGAATATGGCAAGAATTCACACTAGCTCCTAAGTCCAATAAAGCTTTTCGATTGTATGATCACCTATAGTACAAGAGATAGTTGGGCTACCTGGTCTTTAAACTTAGGTGGGGTTTTGTTTTGAATAATTGAACTTACTTGCTCGGTGAGAAAGGCACGCTTATGCACATGAAGCTTTCGCTTTTGTGTGCACAGGTCCTTCAAAAACTTAGCATAGGCGGGTATTTGCATGATTTCTTCGAGAAATGGAATGTTTATGTTAACTCTTTTGAACATTTCCAAAATCTCGTTGTATTGGGTACCCCCCTTCTGTTACACCAACCGTTGTGGAAATGGAGCAACATGTACATGACTTGACAAAGGAACATCTATATCAGTAGGACTCTTGGTTTTATCAATAGGCTCAGATTCTTTCTCTACAGTAGATGTTTTCTGTGGTGTTGTGTGTACTGGTGAGTCTGATGTAGACTCGCTTGATGGTGGTACACCTACATGGTTCTCAACAATTCTACCACTACGGAGAGTGGTGACAGCATTCGCATGACTATGTGAAGTTTCATTGCAGGTAGAGGAGCCTGCTTGAAACACATTCTTTGGATTTTGTTGGGGTTGACTAGGAAATTTGCCTTTCTCTCTCTCATTCAATGCATCACAGATTTTACCCATCTTAAGTTCTAGACTTGTGAAACGTTGGTCGGTGGTTTTCTCAAGTTTTGAAAGATTTTGGGTTAACATAACGACACAGTCTTCAAAGCTAGGCTTTTTCTCTACAGGGTACTGAGTATGGGGTTGTACTTGGGGGTTTCTAGGATATGAGTATCCTTGGTTGTTATTTGTTGGTCCCCCTTGTACAGGTCCTTTAGACCATGAGAAGTTAGGGTGATTCCTCCACCCTGGGTTGTAGGTTTGAGAATACGGGTTGTTCTCTTGCCTATGGTACAATGCATTGGCTTGCTCGGTTTTGGACTCTTGAAATGCATGTAAGTCTGGACAGCTGTCCACTAAGTGGTCAGAGCTATGGCATGCGGCACAAGTGGCCATTTCAATTTGGTCACGGAGAGTAGGGGCATTAGATTTTACATTCTTTTGCAACTCAAGCACTTCTATTCTCCGGGCCAAAGATGCCATTTTTGCATTTCCCTCAAAGTCAGACTCGATTCTATGGACATTGTTTACGGGGGTAGTCCGTTTCGGTTCACGGATGGACTCCCACTGTTGAGTCTTTTCAGCGACTTCGATTAAGAAAGTCCAAGCGTCATCGGCACTCTTGTCAATAAATGCACCATTGCACATTGACTCGACTGTGGTACGGGTTCTAACATCTAGACCCTCATACAATATTTGCACGAGTCTCCATTTTTCAAAACCATGGTGGGGACATTGGAGTAATAATTCATTGAATCTCTCCAAGTACTTTGCTAGAGTTTCGTCTTCTAATTGCACGAAACCATTTAGACTTTGGCGAATTGTCGCCGTCTTATGGTTTGGGAAAAACTTTTTGAAAAACTCTTTTGTGAGGTCATCCCACGTTCTAATGGACTGTGGTTGTAGGGCATGAAGCCAAGATTTGGCTTTGTCTTTCAGAGAAAAAGGAAACAATCTCAGTTTGAGGGACTCCTCTGCATTTGGTTAAAACGCAGAGTCCCACAAATATCCTCAAAATCTCTCACGTGATGGTAGGGGTTTTCGGATCGACCCCTCTAAACACGGGTAGCATGTGAATGGTGCTTGCTTTCGGTTCAAACCGACAAGCATCACCGGTGAGAATGATGCAAGAGGGCTGGCTTGCCCTAGTTGGGTACATGTAGTCCTTGAGACTACGGGGTTGGTTTTGTTCATCACCCATAGTTTCTGTTTTCGTAGAGGTCTGGGCTTGGGCTTTCTGTTGAAGAACTGGGTATGCTTATGATTTCGTCCGGGCGGATTCTAACTAGTCGATTTGTTTGGTCTCTAAAAGACACAATCATAGCCTAGCTAGCGCATCTAGCATGTTAACATACATTCAAGTTCAACACAGAAAAGCAAAAACTCAAAAATGGCCCACCAATACAAGACTCAAGCCCAAAAGATAGTTTTTTGATGTTGTAAAGCCCAGCTGATTAGGTGGATTCCAACCCAACTTATGGCTGTTGCACAACCCAGTGGTTTGGGCTTCAGTTTCTACAGTACTGGTTTTGGAAAGCCCAGTGGTTTGCACAGCCCAGTTTGTGTGTGGGTTTATATGGTCAGGTTAAGCACAGATTTGCATAGATTTGCACAGAGCAAGGAAAGCAAGATGTACTGAGCAGCTTATGCACAGGTTGTGTGCACAGACAGCTATAGGCACAGCCTCTCACAGATGACACAGCACAACTTGTGTAGGACAGGTTGTACACAGCACTGGCAGGTAACATCACAGCACAGATCAATCACAAACTCACACAAGAATTAACACACCATTTCACATAACTAAGCACACAGAAGTGCTTGAAATTGCTGGTAGTTGTTGGTCTTCACAGCATGGTTTGAAATGCAGCTCAGCTTATGCACAGATGGGCAAAAATTTTGTGAGGTGCACAGGGTATGGGATGTGCTCACTCAATGGTGAAGCATGTGCTGGGTTGTGTATTTGAAAAACAACTAATTATGATCACTAACTTTGCTATTTAACAACTCATTCAATCACCCAAGGTGCACACACGAGATATAGCAAAGAGAGAGATATACAATCTCAAGATATTTGCGGGGTTAACAAACTTCACAAAGATTAACAAAGTTAATCAAAATACACAATGCTTGCATTTTACACATGCTCAGGGTGTCAACATAGATAATCGATTTCAATTCTCAGAGACTATACACAAACATGCATATATTAGCAGGGTTTTGTGATCACAGCACCACTTCAGAGCTAAGCTCTCAAGGCAAGTAGCTAAGGCAAAGTAGCAACAGGGTCAGTTGACCTTAATGCTAACAACTTTATGCACCACAGATTGCAGGGAAGATGGTTGTGGTGGTCACTGGTTTACTCACAAGTTGCAGCAGATGCAGGGGTCTGGCGACAACTTGGCTCAACAGCTCACACAAGGGTGTAGATGTCTCACACAAAGTCTCAAGCAAGGTCTAGCATGCATAAGGGGTCTGTCAACAATTTGGTTCAACAGGGTCTGTGGCATCAACTCACTCAGTTGATGTCAACAGTTTCAGTTGATGTCAACTATTTCAGTTGACTTCACTTGGTTTTCACAGGGTATGCTTAGAATTGACAGAGTCAACTAGGTCAGTTGATATCAATCAGCCTAGTTGATGTCAAGTAGGGCTTGCAGCAAACTTGGCTATCCAAGTTGCAGCTCACACTCAACAGCTTCAGGGGCTGGAGTTGAGCACAGGTTTCACTTTTCACAGGTTATATCATTCATTCATCAATAAGCATGCTATATCAACATTCATGTAAGCAAGGTTTGAGACACAATACCACCAGTATAACACTGGGTTTAGGCAAATCCACTAATGGTTCTGCACTTTTTCTCCTCCTCCTTGGCTTATGCTCCAGCAGCACCACAAGTACCTGCTACTCAAGAGAGAGTTTCAGTTCTCAATATTGCACAAATGAAAGCAAGAGAGCACTACCTAGCAAGTTCAAAAGACTGAACTAGAATTTCAAAACAGGTGAGCAATACTTGTAGTATGAGGATTAACCACTGTACTTGGTTATCTGTTCAGGGCAGACCAAGTTACAGGGGATGAAATATTTATCCAATGATGCATATATGCAAAGTTTAACAAAAAGAAATGAAAGAGCACAGGGCTTATGAATGTAAGCTACAGATTATTGATGAATCCAAATGCAAGTGAATCAAGAATGATGAAGGATGGAGCACACAATGGATTTAGTTTGAAATGCAACTAAGATGAACAAAATGCAAAAATAATAGGCGAATGGATTACTCTAAGTTACAGCTATAAATGCAATTATCTTAATGAGTAACTACTTAGCTGAATGAAATTACAACTATAAATGCAAGAGCAAGATGTAGTAGAAGAAGCAATGATACATTGATATACCAATAAGATAAGCTGACTACAAATGCAATGATGATATGCAGAGATGCAAAAAGCGGCAGAAATAGCAAAACTATAATTAAGTTACACTAATACTGACTAATAACAACAATTCAAAGCATAAATATACAGGGTTGAAGTGAAAATCAGTGAATAAAGCTAATAATCAATATAGCACACTACCAAATCCCCGGCGGCGGCGCCAAAAACTTGGTAGGTTTCTAAAGATGGTTTTCCTACGTGTTAAACTGCGCAAGTGCACAGGTGCCTTTGGAGGCAGTGGCAAGCACGTGTCGAACCACGAGAGAAATGGAGTGTGTGTGAATGATCAAAAGGCTTCTTAACTGATTTCAGGGAAGGTGGCACAAATATATGGGTTGTTTAGTGTCTTTACGACAAGATGGAGGTTGTAACAATGATAACAAGATGAAATACAATTATAGAGATTACAGGCACTAGGATTATCAAATCCACCACTAATTCATGTTATGGGATTCAACTAGCTTGAGTGTTTTGTTCCCGTGACGCACAAGGATAATGTGTCAAGTTAATCACTCATCTAAGGAGTTTCACCAAGTGATACTTCAATTATCACTAAAGTACTAACCCAGAGCACTAATTGTCTAGTTAAGCACAACTAGTCAAGGGAATTAGCAACTATCTCTAAGGCTTGAGTTGAAGCACAAACAACAAAGTTTTAGCCTAACTACAATGGATACAAGGCATTCATTGTGAGAGCAAAGTGTTGTAATGCTAGAATTGAAGATATCTTATAAATTAAGCATGCAAAAATAACTTCAAACACAGTTGAACCACGGAAATCGAGAATCGTGGTTTCATTTAAATCCTAGCAAATTAAATTAGAACATCACAAACATCAACATCATGAAAAAAAATTTAGGTGATTAATATGATTTAGATCAGATTAAAATTGAAATGTAAACTAAACCCTAAAAAAATCGACCATGCGATTTTTTCTCTCACATCAATAACATCAATTTATATCTCCCAAAACACTCAAATTAGCAATAAGATAACGACCCAAACCTCTTTCCTCCCTTACTTCATCTCTGAATCGACCATGCAGGGGTTGTTCAACAAAACCATAGTTTCAACCATCTCAACCCTAGCTTCTAGGGTATGGGAGAAGCTATAGATGGAGATGGGTGAACCGAGGGTGGCGGAGAAAGTGGCTGATGGAGTGGTTGAGACTGTCAGGAGATGGAGGTGGTAGTGATGGCTCTGGTAAGGTCGGGGGAAGAGGAGGTATGGTGGTTTCTCTGAACTGGTGTCAGGGGAGAAGAAAGAGAATATGGAGGAGAAAATGGTTTTGGTCGATAGGGTATAGGTGTAGGTGGGTTTTGTTGTGAAGCAGGCACATCGAGTGTTGATGGGAATGACGGAGCGAGCATTGGATGCGGATGGGCGAGATCTGAACGGCTCAAATGGTGCGGGCTCGGATCCGGGTCGTGGGTAGCTCGAGCCCATGTCTTGTAAATGGGTTGCTCCTTGTTGGGTTGCAACTGATGCGCGCGGGCTTTGGCTTTCTGCTCCATAGACGCTAGTCTCCAATTTTCTGCTCTTTTGGCTCCTCAATTTCTCCGAGCTTTATTTATTATCTAAAAACACAAAATTAATTAGTACAAATATTTATTCTTGAAAACAAAGAAAATACAGAATCTGGGATAATATCTGATTTCTGAGCACAAAAGATGAGTTAAATGCCAATAAATAGATGTAGAAATATGCAATATTTGGCACTCATCACCTCACTTCTCTCTTCTTCCCCGACATTTGCAGAGAACCCCATTCTCTTCTCCCCCGACCAGATGCAGAACCACCATCACCATCTCCTTCGCCCGACAACCACAGCCACAACAACAGCAGCGTAGCCGCCTTCTCCGCCCCCTAGTTCTTCCTATCTCCATCATAGCTTCTCCATGCCCTAGAAGCTAGGTTGGAGATAGTTGGAGCTAGGGTTTCAACTATCAGAGCATTAATGGCTACCAGAGCCGAATTGGAAGAGGGAACACACTGGGGTATGCATTTATTGTTGATTCTGAGTGTTAGGTAAGTTGGGGGGGAGGTATAAAAATCAGTTGTTCTTCATGTGAGAAAGACAGACAATTTTTAGGGTTTTTCATTCTGTAACTTAATTTTGAATTCTGTTTAGCAATTGCATGATGTTTTAATTCAATCACTAGGGTGTAGATGAAACCCTTTGATTTAATGTGAAGTTAATTAGATTCTCAACTTGTTCTTATTGTGTGTATTGCTTAGGAATATAGTTAGCTATTGAACTAAATTTACTTGTGATCAATGGTACTGTAAGAAGACCATTGATACTAGGAGTAAGTGAGGGGAGTTAGTTAATCAAATATCCATCTAAGGCCTTCAAGAGAAGGCATGAGAACACTTTGATAATTTGCATTACCTTAGCATAGGATTAGAGGGTGGAATCGATCATCCTAGTAACTTTCCCAACTGTTTACAACACCTAGTGACTACTTGTTGCCTTAGTTTACAAACACAACTCCATTCAGTCGTAGCGACACCCAACAACCCATATTTGTGTTACTCTCCCTTAGAAATCAGTTAGTGAAGCCTTGAAATCAACTCTACACAACCCCAAATCCATGTGGATCGACCTGTACTTGCCCTGCCTCCAATAGGCACTGTGCACTTGCAGTTATACATTGTAGGCATTCACTTTTCTCAGCCTACCATTGGCCCCGCTACATTCTTAAGTAACAAGTTCAGACCAGAGACAGATTGTTAGAGCATTGCTCGGTCAAACTCACAAGTGTTGCCATATCAAGCCTGTTGTCAAATTTGGTTGATCAAAACTATATCTTGATTTCTAGTCTACTACTAGTCATGTCTCGGACTTATGATAGAAGTGTATAGTTGAGCATTAGACTTCACGGCGTTCACCATTTGAAGAAGAAGATCTAACGAAGATTTGGAGGAACTTTATCGATAAAAGGTATGTGAATACTGAACTAATCTATTCCATTAAGATTCGTCTATTCTGTCTACTAAATTGATACAAAATCGTATGACTAGGTGAACTTTAAATTCAGTACACTAATAAAAGTTTCAAGCTGAGATTATGGTATATATATATTTCTCGAAACATGAGTTAAAGCTTTACTTGTCATTCGAACAATTTATTGTTCTAAATGATCAATTGAAAATAGACTTGAAAATGGTATGTGTGAGATTATCATTGCTCAGGAATGACTTGATTCGATCTATATTATTCATGTGAAAATAACCTCGTACATTTTATATGATCTGTGTGAGACAATCATTTGATGTTAACTTGGGATGTTTCGTATTGATTAAATAATCATTTGAGAATTACTTGGAACTAGTGGTATGTGTGAGGTTACCATTGTTGTCTTCCAAGTATGTTTCAAATCGATTACCGAGAGTTTTAGAATTACTACTGAAATTCTGGATGCATGTTAGTTTGCGAACTCTGTTTGTGAACTGATGGGACTAGTTGGGTACGGAACTTTTGTTTTTAACTGGGAGGATCCGTAACTATTGTTCACGAACTGTGTTCGCGAACAGTTACACTAGTTGATGTCCGGAACTATTGTTCGCGGGTATAAAAAGTAAAAAAATATTTATTTTTGTAGAGAGTAAAATGCATACTACATGTAAAACTAACATCATTGATTCTCTGCATGCAATATTGATTCTGCGAGCATACAAGAAACTATATCAAGAAGAGGGAAAGTTTTGAAGGTTCGTTCAACTTCGAGATTCCTGAGATGGAGCCATGACACATTATGCGATAAACTTGTAAAATATTTTGGGAATAAAGTTAAGAATGGAATAGACATGCCTTGGTTTAAATATCAGTTAATCTTTTTTTTCTTTCACTCTCTTTATGTTTCCTAGTACATGATTCTGAAATCTACAATGACATTCCAGTTTTTTTGTGTCAACAATAGAAGTTGATCCAAGTTTATGGGGTCAACAACCAAAGTTGACACAAATAAATTAGAAAAATTCAAGCTTTTGTGTGTTAACAATGAAAATTGATTCCAGTAAATGGTGTCAACAACCAAAGTTAACACAATAACTGAAATGTACCCCATTTTTTTGTGTCAACATTGGGAGCTGATCCAATTATATGGAATCAACAACCAAAGTTGACACCATAATAAAAGTAATTCACTGCAAACGGACTAACATAATATTTAGCTACAACTTCAAATACGTCGCACATCACCCGGGGGATGCGCCCCCTCGTGAAAGACATATTAAATGTAGAATGTGAGAAAAAATTGAGTAAAAGCTATTTTGTTGTACATAAAATACTTTGCTTAACTGTATTGTACACTGGTTTGCAGGTTCATGAAGATTTTGTTGATCCAGTATCGCCAGAAGAATTGTATATGATTAACCTGTCAGCACCCATACGTCAATTAGAAGAAGAGAGGCAGAAAAACCAGGTGCTAGAGGAAGAGAACTTGTTTCTTGAATGCGACAAGCATGAAATCACTTATGAGCGAAGGGGACAAACGAAAATATTTATCGACTACACGATCTTCTTGAGAGATATAATTGAGAAGAACAAAGACATAATTCCATTGCAACCCGGAGATTTGAAGAGACTTGATGGTATTGAAAAACACGTGAGGGATTGGAAGAAAAAGGAAAATATCATAAAGAAAGCAAGCAAGATCAACAAATACCCAAAAGTAGTTTGATAAAGTAGCTGCAGATATCATACAAACTGATACCATTGAATCCAATCAGAGAATCATCCGGAAAGCAAGATGAAATTGACTTGTACAATGTAGGTGACAACCCACAAACAGATGAAATGAATGTGCATAAAGAACCAAAAGCAAGTCAACTAGGCGTGTCATTGTCAGATGCAAGTGCAAGTAACTTGGAAAGGTTCTTTGCGAGGGGTTTTGAAAGCGGAATGAAGTTCCAGGTAGACCCATTATTCAACGATATTTTGGCGCACTGGAAGATGGGCTTCGATACAACAAGGAAAGAAGCATACTTCAATTAAAAACAAGACAAGAAACAGACCTTCAAATCTGCTATGTCATCGCAGACATTGGGACTTCAGTTCCATTCGTAGAAGAGGATAAGGTAGAAGAGGAGAATGAAGTTCAACACGATGATAAAAGTACAAACGTGGAGGGAGTGGAGTTGGTGGGAAATTTAATGGTTTATTCAACTCCTCCCATCACAACTGTCATCCAGCTGATTCTGCCTATGTGCCATCGGCACAACACCAAAATTAAATGCAATAACTCTTGCATTAAAGGATACAGGGATACTCCAACACATGGAACAGAAGATGATATTTCTACCACTCCATCAAAAGAAGACGTGTTAAAAGGTGATATACAATGTAAATAGCATATTGATGGCCCTACTGAAGACGAGGAATCAGACAGCCAAGGCGATGATTCTAAACGCAAAGCGAAAAATATGTGCAACACTATTGAAATAGGCATGAAATACAACACAAGGCCGAGGAAGGCGCGAATTGATATGGGATAGTATACACCTTCAGGTAAAGCTACAAATAAGGAGGCAGGTCGGTAAAAAGAAAAGAAGGAGAAGAAGGGGGGAACTGTTAACATAATAATCAACCTAGATGACTGCATTGATGTAACTCCACCTGAACCAATAAAGCTCAAGAAGCCCGAAAAATTAGCTCTGGAAATCCTGCACTGAGAGAGAAGAAAAGATCATTCGTCCATTCTTTGAGAATGCGATAGAAAGGTATGAAACTCTTCATTAACTTATTTCATGATGATAGTATTTTCATTTGGTTATTTTTGAAAATACAGAGACAGAGCTTGTAGCTTTTATTTCTGCAATGAGGTGGAAGAAATCGTCATTGGAAGGCACATTCAGTGTCTAATGGATAACACTATCATTAACAATGATATTGTTGATTACTATATCAACCACCTGCAGTCAAAAATGGAAAGTCCACGTAAACTGAGCTACTACAACAAGAAGCACTTAATTTTGTTTACAAATACATATGTAAGTAACCAAGAACTCTTAATCTAGTAAAATGATATTTCCAATTTCCTTTTGAGCATGCAAGAAAATAGGTATAAAAAATCTATCTTTTCAATAACTTGATACATCAAATAGGATAACAATTTATTTTAGGTATGTAGATGGTAGTTGACAATGACGTCTTATTTAGGTCAGTTTTTTTGTGTATCAACAATGGAAGTTGATGCCAATAACTGGAGTCAACAACTAAAGTCGACACAATTACTGAAAAAAATATTACAGTACAGTTTTTCTGTATCAGAAAATGCAAGTTGACCCTCCAAATCCTGAATCCAGGAATACTAGTTTGCATATTATAGTGTCAACAAACCAAATTTGACAAAACATTTATGATACACTTATTATTATCTAATTCGACAAATTTGACAGCAACCGTTGAGTGCCGCAATAGCCAACAAGATGTCAAAAAAGTAGAAAAATGTGGGATTGCACAAAGGATAGGGGGGATTACACAGAGGATGTTAAAGACACCAACCTTATCATACCAATGTGCCTGACTGACTCAAGAAATTAATCATACCATTGGGTGGTGATTGTACTAATAAAAGGGAGATGGCTAGGGTTGAACCAGTACTCACCAATATCCAATATACAGTGATGGTAAAACCTTTAATCGATGTGCTCAATGAAATGGGGAAAAAAGATGCCGAAACAGGTGCAGAAATAAGTGCAACATTTGACCACTACCACATACCAATACATAATGGTTTGGACTGTGCAATGCACACTTGCATGTACCTGAAGTGTTTATGTAAGAGAGGACAATGCGAGGACTTAACAGAAACGAGAGAATTACATGAGAGGTTGAACATGAAGAGAGTGAAGATGGCAGCAAGGTTGTTGGGAGAACTTGGAGAAAGGAAGCCGGAACAACCTCATCATTCAATTGCAGAATTTATAGAAGTACAACAACTTACCGACTCAATGGAAGAAATTAAGGAAGACCGAGAACTTACTGACTCGGTTCAAGAAATAATCAATTTACGAGACTCGGTTGAAACATTGGATTAGTGTAACTCTATAAGTGGTAGCTAACGTAATTTGTTCATGGCCTGACAAAGAAACATCTTAGAGTAGTTTAAAAAGATATTATTAAGTAAATGTAGGTCTACTCATTGGTATGGAAAAAAAAAACATCTTAGTTATTACTATATAAAATGTTTGAAACTGTGTTTATGGTCTCAAACAATTTGAATGCTCTATTTAGTAATGATTTTTTTATGAATTATTCGTTTACAAGATATCCTAATTGTTACTGATTTCTATCTATCTATCATAATGAATGAATGATTGGTTTGTTATCAAGTGAATTTGTTACTATTAAAGATTGCAGGTATGTACAACTAATGGAGTTAACTTGTGTACACATATGCAACCATGCAAAAAAATCGTTTTATCAAGTGTCAACAAAGGAAGTTAATCCAATAATGTGGAATCAACAATGGAAGCTGATCCCAGAACAATGGGGTAAACAATAGTAGTTGACACATAAGTCTAGTTATTTTCCTGCAAGAACCAATAAACCTGGAACCTGCAAACTGACATATCCTTAAGAAAAATAAATAAAATGGGATCAACAAATTGAAGTTGATCATAGAGAATTAGAATCCATGGACATATCATACTAGTCTGTTTCCTGTAAAACCTGTAATCCTGGAACTTGCACACTGATATATCCTTAAGAAAAACAAAAAGAACATTCATAAAAAATAAATCAGAATGTATGTTGCTGAAATAATGACAAATCCAAACAAAAAAGCATAAAAAGCATTAACATCCAAGATGTATAATAACCTATAACAAATGTAATAAAAGGCAGTTCAAAAAAAAGAAAAAGAAAAACATCACAAAGTTCAGAACAACATCCTCGTCAAGAAGTTGATCATCCTGGAATTAGACTCCTTACGAAACACCAGTGCATGGGGAGCCAAAGGAGATCTGCGAAATCTTCGACGATTATGGAAGGTGAGCGTACCACACTAACCACAATTCTTTTTTTTTTGCGCACCTTTTCACGGGAACCCCTATACCTAGTACTATTTGACCTTCCACCTGATGCTCTACCACCATTGGAAGGCAAAACATTCTCCTCCTCTGTAATTTTAGGTGGCCTCTCAGAGTATGAAATCAGATAGATAGGTCGAGCGTACAACCCTGTAGTACTCATTGGTATAGTAAAGGATGACGTACTTGTACGGTTCATCTTCTCCAACTTGCAACATTGTTTTCACTAAATGAGTGAAAGGAAAGCTATGTTTTTGCCACCAATTGCAGTTGCATGTTCTGGCCTCCAAGTCCACATTATGCTTCCCAGTTGGAGAAATGATCTCAAATACTTTCTCGCTTGATCTTCGGAATTTGTAGAAACGATAATTAGTTATCCTCTTGTTGAGCCTAGATTGCACACGGGGAGTGAGCCTACTAGACTCATGTAACCTCTTGTAATTCTGCCCCATCACATAGAATCCAAAGAACATGTCAGACCAGACCAGGATATGGTGTCAACAAACAAACATGACCCAAATAAATGGGATCAACTACAGGAGTTGGTCCCAGAAAACTGAAATCCGGGAACATATCAGACTAGAAACTGTATCAACAACTGATGTTAAAACACAATACTATTGTCAACAAACAAAGATGACCCAAATATATGGGATCAACAAAAGGAGTTGATCTCAGAAAACTGATCCAGGAACATATCAGACTATAAACTGCATCAACAACTGATGTTGACACATAATACTATTGTTAACAACCAAAGTTGATCCAAGTATATGGGATCGATAACATGAGTTGATCCAAGAAAACTGAATATCCGGGAACATATTAGACTAGAAAACTGTATCAACAACTGATGTTGACACACAATACTACCGTCAACAAACAAAGTTGACACACTAAAAAGGAATACAGGAGTAAGTTAGTTCTTAGAAAAGTGAAATCCAGAAACACATGAATCATACCAACTACATTGCCTACTTTTGCTGAGTAAAAATACATGCATTGGTTACCAATTTATAAAAAAAAAAAGTACAAAATTTAAAATTATACCTTCGCACGAATATAATCAATTAGTTCAAGTGTTGAAACCTACTTGTCATGCATAATAAAAATATTCAAACTCTCAGCAACGCTCGATGTGCCAAACCTTTGTCCTTGAAATGCATGAGCATCCTAGTTCTTGAAAGAAATCTTTACCATCCAAGCAATGACTGACTCCAGCTTCAGATTGCCCATACTCTTCGCAGCAGCATAAAATATCTCCCTTGTTAATGCAATGTAACACTCTTCAAATAACTCCAATGTAGGTTGCCTACTCTTGCCCTTTGGAACAGGGATATTTCCTTTCATATGGTACAAACAGTACAAATGGTGAGCATTTGGGAAGAACATGCTTCAAAAGGCCGATTCCACGATCTGATATTATGGTCAGTGGACGATCTTCATGGATAGTATCTTCATATTGGTTAACCTTTGCCAATGCTCAGGGGCGGAACTATATAGTGACTAGGTCTGGCTTAAGCCAACCCCAAATTCCAAAAATACTTAAACTTTATAGTGGTTTTAAGCTTGGTTAAAAAAATTCATGCATAAAAAATAGGCTTAGGTCAGGTGCAAAAAAAAGATAATCAAGCCAATTAGTTTTCAAGCCACCCCAACATTCATTTTCCAGCTCCGCCACTGCCAATGCTCAAAATTTTCACAAGGAACAACTCCAAATGCAACTGGGTGGATCTCTATAAAAACTAAAAACTCCGAAAATTCAATAAGTGATAGAAAACTAGAACCCAAGAACAAGTTATGGTGTCAACAAAACAAAATTTGACCCTATAAACCAGGGAATCCAGGAACATGTCAGACCAGACCAGATTATGCTCCCAACAACTAAAGTTGATCACATAGAACTAAAAAACGGTGTCAACAACCAAAGTTGACCTAAATATATGGGATCAACAACATGAGTTGATCCCAGAAAACTATATCAGACTAGAAAACTATATTAACAACTGATGTTGACACACAAATAATACTGTCAACAACCAAAGTTGACACACTAAAATTATCACAGTATGAATCTGTTACATCCGGACGGATTAGTATGCAGTCGGTGATAATGTCAGCTGCTACATGAATACCTCATGACTATACATGCTCTATGATAAATATTCAATGCAAACAATAAGAGGAAACAACCTAAACTACCCTAAGCTACAAATTAAGTTACGTCGCACCTGTATAATGTGATAAAAAAGCTACATCATGACTACCTACATTCTACAAGTTATATTCATCAACAAAAAAGCGTCAACATTCATCAAACAAAATCGATCACAAAAACTGATCCAACAATTCATCAAAACTGATTCATAGAACCAAAATCGAAGCTAAATTCCTGAATTATAAACCTAAATTTGATTCATGAGCTGATCTAAACAAAACACATTAAAAACCAGAAAAATTCAAAATCAAAAAATGAAAATTAAAAAGTACATGTTTAAGAGATGAATCACGATCTCGAGTTCAAATAATATGTAAATCAATGAATCAATCTAGTAGAATCAAATTCACGATCTCTGCAACCAAAAATCAAACCGAAAATCTGTTAAATCGAACATCCAAATCAAAATCAGATCTCGTCAAAATTAGGAATCGAAACCGAACATGAATCGAACATGCAAATCAAAGAGACATACCTACTAATCTTCAATTAGGAATCAACAATACCAATTTGTTGAATCAAAATCGGATCTAGTTAGTTTTGTTACTCAACTCAGATGAGAAAACTCAAAGATATCTCGTTCAAATCCGCTATCCAATGATACGTATTGATATCTATACCTTGGTGACTATTATTATAGAGGCGGAATTCAGAATAATAATATACGAATACTCAAAATCAGAACACACTAGAAACCAGATTCGAAGAAAATATCTTCTCTAGATTATGAACAAGAAAACTATTACAGTTCTCTTTTTGTTACGCTCACAAACTTTCCGTCATCCACTATGTAATACCCTATATAAAGGGTCGAGTAAGTCTGTTGTAGGAGAGGTCTTTTGGAATGGTGAAACAAGTCATTAGGAGAGAGAAAGGAAAGAGAGATTATAATTTCTTTAGCTTTATTCTACATTTCTCTGTAAATCTTTCAAGAAAACAATTAATAAAACACATCATTGTTCATCTTCAAATGGATTGATTAAAAATGATTTGAGTGAGGGGTGTAGTGTGGGAAATCCTCGCAACTACATTTGCGCTAGAAACAGGGGACGAACAAGATTGAAGATTGAAGAGTATAATTAAAATCGCTTAAATCAAGAAAATGAGAAAGGAAAAGGTTAACCGATGAGATAGAAGAATTAAGAAGCAAGGAACATAATGAAGAAATGGAATACAATTCAATTACAAAAGCAATGGTTAATGAATTCCATGAAAATATTAGAGGAAGGATACATAAACGAGATTTCAAGGAAAGAAGATTATAGATGAGGAGAAGACATCGTCTTTGAAGGAATGGGAAAAGCGAAAATAACATTCACAGTCACGGAAGTTCCTAGAGAAAATTTGAATCATACATCTCCACTAGTGATCACAATAAATGCAAGCAAAAAAAGAAGAATCGGCAAAGGTAGCGGAAGAATGGGAAATAAATAGAACTTTGGTGGATACTGGGAGTTTGGTGAGTATCATGTTTTACCATACTTACAAAAAATTAGGATATAAAGATGAAGAAATGAGTTCTCCAAGATATAATATTCATGGTTTTTGAAAATCTATAACAAAGTACCAAAAGGGGAGATGAAATTGCTAATTTTACTTGGAGAAATTGAAACACAAGTGACATTAAGTGTAGTGGATATGGAATCGCCATACCACATATTGTTAGAGACCTTGGGTACATGCGATTAAGAGCATCAACACTTCATCGGCATCAAATTTCGTGCCGAGTGGAATTGGTGAGATCGTGAGGAGATATTGATAAAGGTAGAATATATTATCAAATCGAGGTAAAGCATTATGAAGGGCAAATGAAGAAGCGAAAAGATCGCAGAAGATGATAAAAGCAATGCTAAGAAAGAAGAGGAATTTAGAATTTACATGATAAGAGCAAAAGAAGGAAAAGGAATACCCGCGAAATCATGGGAGAAGGGAGTGAGTTCGCGAAGGAAATAAGAGGACCAACTCCTATGGGAGAACCGAAGTCTAGCTATGTCGCAGCAGAACAAACAAAAGAAGTGAATGTTGGAACCGAGGAGGAGCCTAAAATCTTAAAAATTGGGACTAAAATGGAAGTTGGATGAAGAGAAAAGAATCATTGAGTTGTTGCAGATTATAAAGACATTTTCGCATGGGATATGGATGAAATGCCTCGGTATAGATCCATCTCGTGGCTTGCCATAAATTGGAAATTGACAAGAATGTAAAACCCTTTAAACAAAGAATTAGAAATATCGCGACAAAGATATCATCCTCAAATAGAAGAAGAATTGCGTAAAATGTTGGACGCAGAATTATTAGACAAGCAAAATATCCCGAATGGATAGCAAAATATGGTTATAGTTCCAAAGAAGAAAAAGGAATAAGAATTTGTATAGACTTTACCGATCTAAATAAAGCTTGTCCTAAAGATAGTTTCCCTGCTACTGATATTCCACAAATGGTTGAAGCAAAATGGGCAGAAATGAAAGGATATCTTCTCTTGATGGATACAAGGGTTACAATCAAATTCCTCTCGCCAAGAAGACCAAGAACATATCGCTTTCTTTGCTCCAAGAGGATTGTACTTTGTTATACAAAAAATGCCACTTGTCTCGAAATGCCTGGTGCGACATACCAAAGGATGGTGGAGAGAAGGTGTTCGCGAGATGGATACATAAAACACTGGAGGTATATGTGTTCGTGTGTCAATCCGTCAAATATAATTTCACTTTCTTACGCACTAAATTTAAATGAAGCACAAGGTAAGGAAGAGTTCGTATCCACTGAGAGGCGTTTGTTGTTATGTAAATTTCAGTTTCTAAAGTAACCCAAGGTATGTTTGTTGTTTAAGAAAATAAAAGTAGTTGAAAGCAAAGTAAATAATTTGAGAAATCAATAAGGAGAAGATATTGGTCAAGGGATAGTATCATTCACAAACATGTATTTTCATCAATGATTAGAATTGGTATTTTAATCTCGTATTTATTAAAAGTCCTAGGATATCTTGATCGCAAGTATAACCCGTTAATTCCCTCGTTTTCATCACAACCACATTAAAAGATGCATATGTGAATTCTTCAAGCCGAAGCAACCTAAAGTGTAAAAGCACAATTAAGTTTAACTCTAAAAGCATTAAGATTTATGGAATAAGACTCATCAATGCAAACGAATGTGTAAAAGCACTAGACGTTTTAACAAAAGTTATGATTCACTTGTGACTAATAGGATGTATCACTACAAGCACTAACCACAATTATGCTACTTAGAATCGGGATAAACAACTTTTTCGTATTGAAAACCCTAATATAGCTCTAGAGATGAACACAAATCGGATTGATTCCGACTCAACCTAACAAGTTTTCAAATCTTATAACACTATTAATTGTGAATCACAAACAATAATTACCAGACAAAACTAATTCATTGAATCAAAAGCATGTTGAGAAATCAACTTTTATCCCATAACCAATAATAAGTTTAGCTACTCATAGCTATGGAGTTCATCATCATCAATATTCAATAATAAAACAAGGAAGAAGAAGAACAAAACCAAACCCTAGAAGCGTAAAACAAAACTACTCCAAAAATTCCAAGCAAAAGATATATCATAAGTTGTAGAAGACCTTCCCTTTTATAACTTTCTCCAACTTCTAAAATTAGGTCTAGTCTTCAAAGTCCATTAGGTGAGAGTCCACCAAGCCCAAAAGAGTGAGAAACCCGTGTAGAAAATACAACCCGAAACGGCCGGAAGTTCTGGGATTATGGCCTTAAATCGGGCCGGAAAGTTGTCGAAATGACCTCCGTGATCGCAAAGTCCGCCTTGGCCACCTCTGGTCAATCTGCCGGCTGGTCCGGTCAACGAGTCGGACGGGTTAGGTTGGTCGACCGAGTCAAAGTGAATCGAGCCGGTCAAGATCTACTCATTTGACAGCCGACTTGCCAAAGCCATTGCTATTTGCCGGCCAACTTGAGTTGCACCAAGATGGTGCATCGATTACCTTCTCTTGCCATCACTGCAATATCCATTACAACCGCATCTTTCTTTGCATTCCCCGTGCCATCTCATCTCTCGCATCATTTGCAATGTCACTCAACCCCAACATCTCCACTGCTGTAGCGATCATTATCTCCCGCGACAATCTCCACATCTCAAAGCCAAGTCCTAACACCACCTACTTGCATTCAACAACTGCTTTACTCCCTCGTCTCAGAACTCCTTATCATGCGGGTGCGCTCCTCGCCTCCAACGCTGCTTCACCAATTCTATCGCCACTTTCCAATGGAAATCACAAAGAACTCACCTGCAATTCTCACCGCAATTCCAGCTCATCCACCATTCCAATCACAACTTCGACTCCGCCTCGAAAAACTGCAATAAGATTTTCTTCCCCGTAAACTTGGATGACCACCAACACACATTCCTCCATATACACTGCTCCAAGCTTCACCTCGCCCATCCAGCAGTGCAAGTGCATGCCATTCTCAATCTCCTCGGCCCACCAACATGACTAGTTCTCAACAAGCCGCAATATCACCAACATCGACTTCTACAGCTTCAATCCCACTGCCACTCGGACCACAAGTTCTCACAATTTGCTTATTACAGCACCATCACTCTACCCTTCATACTCTACTGCAACTTCACCAGAACAACAACACCACCAAACCCATAATTTCTTCATCAACCGCTTCGTTTGCCTTCACCGCCACTTCAACCCCGTTGAGCTTCTTCACTGCAACCCCAATGTAACACAATAATAACCGCAGCTCATTCATGTCATTCACTCGCCAACACATCGCAGCACTGGCCCAAAGCACATTTCCATTCACCTTAACCAGCTCACAGATCAGCTCTCCCCTACAATGCAAACACCCGAATAAGACATAACCATCTCGCCCGTAATGCTCCACATACATCACCCATCACTACCTCCCGGCAGATCTGTCTCATATAGTCCTGTGCACTACCAACACAACAGCACGAGTCATCATATTCAGCGCAACATCATCTCTCGCTTCCATCTCGAGCCACGAGAGTTCATCAAAGAAGCTTCAAGTATTCCTCTCCCTAATGCTGCCATGGCTAGCTCTCTCTATCACCTTCTCCCGATGCTCAAACCCTTAGTTCGTCCTCTCGTGACATCAAATCCACTCATGACCTAATCAGAGCTTCAACTGTTCTCACATCTCTCGTGAATCTCGACCACTTCTCTATTCCCCGCCATTGCACAACCACCCGATCCACCAACAACATTGTACTACCTCCATCAATCCATACATTTCCTCTTCAATGTAAATCACCATCAAATCAAAGCCTTTCCGACCGCATCGTCATTCAACCACAGTGACCCCATCAATTCCTTCCATCTCAGTCATGCTCGAAACCCCTCGATATCATTCCTCTCTGAACCATACCACTTCAATCTCTTTCTCGATCTCTCCTGAGTTGCCTCTCGACACAGCAGCCTCTCTTCAAGCACAGAACCAAAATAAACCCTAAGCAGACCACTGATGACCACAGATTCACTCCACAATCAAATCCGAGTAGAACCCATTTTCTTGTTATTCGATTTCGAACTCGCTTATCCGATTCATCACACAATAATTTCATCCCCGAATTCCTAAACTAAAGCACACAGAGCAACATCTTCTCTTCACCCCAAATTTCATCCAAATCGATTCAATTAATCTTCTTCCTGAGCTTCGTCAATCATCGGTTTCAACATTACTTTCTCGATCTCTCCTGAGTTGCCTATCAACACAGCAGCCTCTCTAATTCTGTTTCAGGTGAAAATGAATGAGAGGAAGAAAGTCGATCTTAGGGTTGTAATAATTGTATTCCACCAACCCCTAGTCCCGAGATAAGGCAACCTTGACTCATTTGTGTGGCTTGTCGGTTTTGAAACCGATAAGCCTCACCCTAGTCTGTTCAACTCGTCGGTTTAGGAGACCGACAGCTTATATTCCGGGCTTAACTCTCTTGGCAACCTAGCATGCTCCGTATATCGTCCGCAGTTGACCTTTTTGCCTTTTCCGCTCCAAATGGCTATTTTCTCCTTCTTTTTGCTTCATATGACTCCCAAAACACCTATGAAACTCAAAAGCGAATGTAAGATACATAATTCACATGAAAAATAGCAAAGAAAGCTTAACTACTAGATAGTAAATACTAAGTATTCTACACCTATCGTATTCCCCCACACTTAGACTTTTGCTAGTCCTCGAGCAAATCAAACAAAACAATAAAATACAACAACTC